>NW_011627444.1:124702-154897 GCF_000204515.1 Acromyrmex echinatior
GACAAAAAGAGAAAGAATTAAATTCGTAACCAATGTGATGACTATACATATATTTAGTGCCAAGACACTATCGTCTTCAGATATTATAATTAATCTGTGTATATTTTATGTTACATTTTTATTTTAATATTTTAAATACATTATTTATAAAGAATAAATTACTTTACCTCACATACAGATGAATTTTTTGACGGTGTCCAATTTTTATATTTGCCATTTATACTCTTTAACCAATTCATTCGGCGTTCTGTGTCTTTCGGAATTATTTTCATAACATATCCTTTTTTTAATAAATTGTTACAAAACAGTATTATACATCCATATTTCTAAAATAATTTCGATAATTTTATTTTTATCAATGTACCTTTACGTATCTATGTCATTCAATGCTGTTGCACTTAAAACTGACAGTTTGTTGGATAGACTGAAACCGTATATCTCTTTCTCTCTCGTAGAATTTCGCTAAAATATGATGTCATCTCTCGTATGACGCCACTCTGATTATAGGCTCTTTATAGTAATAGTGTTTATGGCGCCATCTAACCTACCTAAAATTAATATAATCTTTACAAATATCTATCGATACAAAACTGACTTTACTGATTTGTAATACCGGTCGATTGATGCAGCTGATCAGCAAGTCGATAAACCTCAAAAATTGTTCCGAAATGTAACAGCGGAGTATCTTCGTCAAAGTTATGTTAGATTTATCTACATGGTTATCGCACGTGTAGAACACCGCAAAGGTATTTATAACCTCAAACACATTTTCCTGAATTACTTTACGCACACTCTGATTTGTAATGATTTTTTTAAATAATTAAATTAAATTAAAAATATTTTTTTAGTAGCTAATTTTATGTCTCAAAAATCTCTGTATGATATTTCCAGACCAAATGAATTACAATTAGTTATAATGCGAAATACATTCGCGGCTAAATTGCTTGTGCACAGAATTCACCTAATTTCACCAATCCTTACGTCGTATCGCAGTAAGCACTTTCAGGCGAAACAGATACTAAAGATGAACGAGGCATTTCTCCGTTACGATAAAGGCAACGATACATTTGACATCTCATTTCGCTATGTGGACGAGATGACGAACATCGATCGTCAGTTCAACTTTTCCAGACAAATTATGGAAAGTGTGAACAATTTCCTCAATAGAGTCGAAACCAACGTTTGCAAGATTGTAAATAAAAAAGTGAGTTTTCTTCTTGTTTTCTTTTCTTTTTCCTTGTTATTAGATTTTTTATGTTATATTATTTTTAATAGAATAACTGTAAGTGTATACTACAAAAAATTTTTCTAAACAAAAAATAAAAATCCAAAGTAAAATTTTTCATACAAATTTTAAACAAATTAGGTATTGAAATCTAAAGAATTAATATTTCCAGAGATAAACTTTAAAAAAGAAATATCTGAGAGAAATAAAAATTTTTTCTGTAGATAGAAAGGAAAAAGAAGAAAAATGCTGCTTGTGAGGTACTTAATTTGACAAAAGACAATGTGAATACTGGAAAGATTATGCTTCTCAAAAATGATGTCAAAGTGGATGGTGATACATTGTGTGAAAGCCTTTTGCAGGATTCTGCAGAACTAAAACTGGTCATTTTTGAAAAGACCTTCTTAGTAAAACGAAATGCACCTTATATCACCAAAATTTTGTTACCATCATGCATATTGGCAGGTTTTCCGACTTATCCATCCAAATTTGAATCACTATATACTGACACGAAGCGATCGATATTTGACTGGTACAGAAACGATTCTCTTAACAAACCAAATTCGTGGACACATGTAGGTAATGGATATCTATATGTACCCAGCGTGACTGATATTGGTCATCATTTGAAAATTAGCTGTGAACCTCGGAATGAGTCAGATTCAGGTTCTAGGATGGAAATACAGTCAAAAAATGTCGTGGAAGCCGGTCCTGGAGAATGTCCTTTCGATATTCGACATCAGTTTACAAAACATAAATTATTGGATAGGAGGTACGGTACTCATAAAAGATGATAAATTCGAAAGAATAAAGTATTGGAAGAATCTGTATTATATGTAATATAACATATATTAATATGACATGTACTAAGTATTTTACTTGCAAACTATTATATTAAACAAGGAAAAAAAGTTTCAGAGTAATAAGTTATAATATACTGGCAGATACATATGCCGATTCTGATTTTTCTAAAGATGTATTATTCCCATACTGTCCACAGTATGCGTTAGATATGGATTACAGAAAACAGTTGATACTTAAAGAAATAATAGGTGAGTGATAAATATAATCTATATGAGTTATTTAAATCGTTTTATTAAAAACGCAAAATATTTTAAATTATTTTTATATAAAAAAATAAAATTAATAAAATAAATTAATAAATTTATATTAGTTACAATAGTTACATATTGTTCATAAAACTGACGAAACTTTCCGAAATTTTTTAATATTAAAACAAAATGTTATTAAGTTATTGAATGAAGCAATAGCAACAATTTATAGTCATTTTCGTAATTTTAATATTGATGAATTTATTGTAGGTTTTAATAGTGATATAATTTGCTTGCAAGAGGTAGATAAAAATATATTCGAATATGATTTATTGCCTTCTTTGTACATGTTGAATTACAACGGTGTGTTCGTTACAAAGAATGAAGTTAATGAAGGACTCGCCACATTTTTCAATCAAGATAGATTCGAACAATTAGGATTTGAACGCAGCATAATAGCTCAAAATGTTGATTTACCTAAATTTGCTGCCATCTGGTCTAAAATCGACAATGACAAAATGAAAGAAAGATTTTTGAGTAGAAATACAACCATTCAGGTAATTACTTATGATATAATTAGGATTTTAAGTAGATATATTATACTCATTGGATAAACGTTAGCAATGATTTAGGTAACAACGTTACGATCGAAAGAGAACCGATCTGAAATCTTGGTAGTCGGCAACACGCATTTATACTTTAAACCTGATGCGGATCATATACGTTTGTTGCAAGGATATTATGCAATTACATACCTACACGATGTCGCGAAAAGAATACAAAAAGAAGTAGATTTTTCTCCAATAAAAACCTTTTACATTCATAAATATATTCAGAAAAATATTTAGAAATAATATTTTGACATTTTCGCAAATCATATATATCTTATAAAAAAGTCTCTATTATATTACAATTTATTAACAATTGTCATGCATGTTGACAGAATCCCGAATGTAACGTGAGCGTGATATTTTGCGGGGATTTTAACAGTGTGCCGGAATGCGGCATTTATCAATTGATAACGAAGAATTACGTTTCAGAAACTTGCGAAGACTGGAAAAGTAGTGAGTGACTTTCTTTAATTTACTATCAGTTTATGAAAGCTTGTTTCTTTCTAATTTCGTTGTCTGCTTATTTTGTTATTCAACCTGATGCAACCAAAATCAGTACGTCTCATGAAATGAGAAGAAAAATTGTGGTTTTTTTTTAGATACTGAGGAAACTGTAAAAAACATATCCTTAAGACAGGACCTTTGCATGTCTAGCGCTTGCGGCGTGCCGGAATATACAAACTATACGCCAGAATTCTCTGCCTGTCTAGACTACATATTTTATGAGAGAGACAAGTTCGAAGTAGAACAAGTGGTTCCGATGCCCAGTAAGGAAGAACTTACTCTTCATACAGGTTTGCCGTCCGTGGTGTTTCCCAGTGATCATATATCTTTATGCGCTGATTTAAAATTGAAAGGATAATAAATTGTGAAAATTACTAAATGATATCTCTAAAATATCTATAGTATATAATTAAACATGTAATCATTAAATCTGTCTACATTCACATATGTGAGAAAATATACAAAAAAAATGTTTGTAGTCATCATCAAGGTTTACAAAAGTGTTTATAAAATTTCTCTTCTCGCATCATTGTGAAATTTATTATTTTTAAGCGCTCGAAGCTTGGATAATTCTACAATATCTGAATTATTTATCCCGTCTTTCATTATTTAAAAATGAATATGTTTTTCGTAATATTGCCAGATTAATTTATACTGTATATCAAATATCTGAAGTTAAAAAGAAAACATAAAAAAAAATTTTATTATAATATTTAGATTACCTACTTCTTTCATTATGTATTATTACATATGGTATGCGTGCGTGCGTGTGTATGTGTGTGTGTGTGTGTGTGTGTTTTTATTTGATACCAAAATAAAAAGAATATAAAGAAAGAATTATAATATACAAAGTAATCAGATACAATACAAAAATAGACTTAAAGACTTTTTAATATAAAATATGTATAAAATACATAAATTCATGCTTATACATTTGTACAACATTTTTACTTATAAAATATTTTGTATACAAAATAGCTATGTTCGGAAACATCGCTCGGATACCTCCGATGTCTCGGAATCATCTGTCCTTACTTACATTAAATATTAAACAAGGACAGATGATGATTCCAAGACATCGGAGGCATCCGAGCGACGTTTCTGAACGCAGCCATTATAGGCAATCGATTTGTAGACAAAAGCTATCTCCATCAGGTAAAAAATAGATATTGTTGTGTAGTTGACATCCACTTCTTTAGAGAGCAGTAACGCGCAGGGACATTTTGTGATTATAGGAAAAAAAGCCCTCATGTCCTCTCTCGTTTCTCTCTGGTATGTATATATACAATATATGTATATATAGGATCCATAAGTTTACAGGTCCCATAAGTTTTTGCCAAGCACTTTTGTGTAGATAGAGCGGACTAAACTGAGTCAGTCTTCATTTTGCAATTTTCGCAATAGTTTACAAAATATTAATTACTAAAAATTGTCGAATATTGGTCTTCAATAATTTTTTACTTAAATACTATTAATTTCACAGAAAAACTGTAAGAGACAAAAATTTTTTATTAACTTTTTAGTACTACATTTTCTTATTTTTACAAACATGAGAAAATACGATATTAAAAAATTCTGAAAACATTCTCAGAACTTTACAAGAAGAAAATAAACAATTTTTGTCTCTTGCAGTTTTTCTGTAAAATTGATAGTATTTAAATAAAAAATTATTAAAAATCAATATTCAGCGATTTTTTTTAATCGCTAAAATTAATATCTCGTAACTAATTTCGTTAATCATTGCGAAAATTGGAAAATGGTAGATGATGTTTCGACTCAGTTTAGTCCGCTCTACCTACACAAAAGCGCCTAGCAAAAACTTACAGAGATACCCTCTATAAAATTGTAATATCAGAAAATCATATAATCCTGAGAAATAAAAAAAATAACAAAATAATTAGATTTCCGCAATAAATACATGCTACGTAATTTTATAACTTTGTTCAGTTGAGTAATATCAATTAACAAATAACAAAAAATTGTTTTAAGATACGAAACAAATCATAAAAGGATACTATTAATGAAAAGAAATATATATATCAGAAATACAATCAAGTTTTTATAGTTTAAAACAAATCCTTCAGGTGTACATTATTTCATTTATGGTCATCAAAGTATACATCATATTTCAATAATACAGAAAAATGACGTCACTTATGTTTACAACTATAGAGTTAATTTACAAAACTTATATACAGATTAATTGTTACCTTCTTCGACGGCTCGGCTCGTAAAGGTCTGCAGATAATATAGAATTTCAAATTTGAACCACAAATTTTCTATCTTAATATGCAAAATCGTTTTTTGTATCTTCTACTTCAAGAGAAAAATTGAAATTTTTGTATTTGCTTTTTTATCGTCCTACAATTATATTATTGATGAAATTATTATCTTCTTTATTAATATATATATATATTTTTTTTTCTTTTCTATCATAAGATTCGAAAATTGTGATTGTTACATTGCTTTACATGAAACACTTTGTATAGACTCGTAATAATGGTGATTATTTAACTTTCATAATTATTCTAAATTGCAAGTTTGTAAAATTTATAAGTTTTCTCATTTTATCTGATTTAATTAAGAAAAAGCAAGAACATAAATTATTTAATAACCAATTATAATATTATAATAAATATTATAATAGTGTAGTAAATAAAATGATAAATTTAATCATAAATTTTTACAACTGCATTTTGCGAATTAAATAATCTTATTTCAAAATATCAAAAATCCAAATTCTGATATTTCTTGTACAGTCTTAGATTTTTTAACGAAATTATTTAGTAATTCGAAGTGTATAAGTATAATTATATAAACGCAAATAAGAATGTTTATGCAAAATTTTATACTTTTATTTTTTAATCAATCATTTAATTTTATATAACTTGATTAGATGTTCACTTCAACCTCAATGTCTTTTAATATAAGAGCACCCAATTTACCTACGGTTTGAAAAATGAAATTTATCATCTACTTTAATTGGTCCATTTTTCGGTACAATAATAACTGGTGTAGAATATCTCGACACTAAAAATTTTATTGTATTTTACCAGTTGAAGAGAATAAAATTTTATATAGTGTGAGAATTACATATTTTATATATGTTGATCACATAACACAACTGCATTTATTGTTTGTTAAAATGCTAATCGTGTCTTATTCTAATGTAATATCATATAAATTGTAGAAGAGTACTTTATCGCGAAATAACTATCCGAATAGAAAATTTCTAATACCTGCAAACCTCCTTTTTATCACACACTTTGCTTCTGCTTCCGTATAAATGTAACAAATCTAAAGTGTATCTAAAGTAATTCTCTAAGTTGTGTTATAATCATTACAAACATACCTTAATCCTTTCCTTCCTAAATATAAGTATTTAATAACACATAATTATGGGAATTATTTTTTATACTCTTAAATAAACTGAAAATAGAAAGATTCAAATTAGATATATTTTTTCTTTCAATTTAATATTATTAAAGTTGTAAATATAAGTTAAGAAGAATATAAAACAAAAAAGTAGTAATAGAAATTAGATAAAATTAATTAATTAGGCGATAACAAATTCACAAGAATTTTTATTCTTTAATATTTAAGTGTCTTATATATTATAAACTTAATACGTGAATTGTATTAGGAATAAAAGGATTAGGTGCATACCTTTTCTCCTTCTTCATTCAAAGTGACTATTATGAACGATCGACTGAATATCTCATTAAAACATTTAAAAATACGTTATGCTATTTCAATCGCGAATATAACATATTGATATACATAAAATGAAACATTGCGCCGCGTCAATGAACACTCAGGTGTCTGTAATTGAAAAAACAAACACGATTGTTCCTATACAAAAACAAAGTTATTTTATTGATTGTTAATACAATCCAATTTTCTTGTGCCTTTTAATCACAAGCCATTTAGCCATTTCGCGATATAAATTTTAAAGTAGATTTTTTGGTGAAGAAAAAATTGATTTCAAAATTTGTGCCTCTTTCAAAATAAAAAAAAAACATTAATTTTGTAATTTTTTTTATAATACATATTCATTACAATATACAAAAAAATAAATCAGAACAATCAATATTTGTTTCATATTACATTATTTCGTACAAGGAGAAACTAAATAAAAAAATATGAAATAATATAAATATATATACAACGTGACTTAAAAATCAAATATTTTGGGGTCTATAAATTCTTTAATTCACATGTGTCTGAACAGTCAAATGCAAGATGTCAAACAAGTTCGTACAATTTTTGACCACAAATGTTGATACCATCAAAACTCATGCGAACGATACATTTGATGCGAAACGAATCGAACTTCGTACATTTACAATACTATAATGAATTTATGAATCATGACACAAGTGACAACATACAATCGTTGAAATCTGTTGTTCAAGGTGCACCCTTTCTTATTAACGGATTAAAAATGCGATTCCACCAGACAGCAACAAGAGTACATAAGAGAGAAGAACGCAATATTATGCAAGGATTTTACACATTAGTAGACGATTGTTGCTCACTCGCTCGCTTGCTCGTTCAAGATCATCACATTCCTCTTCGCGGCGCGCTCGGCACCAATAATTGTAACGCGGTCATTGCATCGGGAAATAACGAGTGATAATTCACTACCGGCACATAAGCTGCGGTTATAACGCGGCCGGCAAACCATCGACCGTGCAGCGAGTTCACAGCCGCCACGGCAGTCGCGATTGACGGACACTTTACGTAAACATTGCCTTGTGGTGATGCTTGGTCCACGTATACATGCAGAACGCCACCGTGCTTGTTACATTCCTCAATCACATCATCGCGGATCTCTTTTGCCCAGTTAGGATTTGTCTCACTAGAAACAATAATGTCACAAATTATAATTTCTGATTTATTTTAATTATAACTTATAAGAAAATTTTTTTTAAAGACTGTTAGGAACAATATTTTTTAATTAAGGTTTAAATTAAAAAACCTTTAAAATGCAGGTATCTTGCGGAATGTGATTTATTATATATTACAATTCATTAAATAACTTTTTAATTTAAATATTAGGTATAGTCAAAAGAAATCCATTATTTTTCCAATAAATGGCTTTAGTAATCTGTATCTCGTCTATGCGTGGTACAGATTACTAAAGCCATCTATTGGAAAAATAATGGATTTCTTTTTACTACACCTAATATTATTAGAGCTTATATAATTAAATTGTTTAATTAATAAGATTAATATGTGATGATTAATAGAGATGTGCGAACTACTCGAATATGAATCGAATCGAATCAGACAAGATTCGATTCGGATTTAAATTGCTGCGATTCAAATCCAAACTGTCCGAAAATTTCAAATTTAAAAGAGTCGAATACAAATCACATGTATTAAATAAATCATATATAACTAAAACAGCTAATAACTAAAACAGGACCCATATTATTGAAGTAAAAGGTTATTAAGTCTATTTTTCATAGCTGAATATTGAAGATATCATTTCACGAGATGCCGAAAAGCAGTGTCAGTGTGATTACATAGTTTTAATTTGATGCTTAGCATGACGCTGAAAATTGAATTTATTCGAACACTAAGAGTCAACTTAAATCACATAATCACTGCTTTTCAGCAACTTACGAAATGATATTTATAATAATTGTTCATTAATTTTTAATTTTTAATTCCAATGATTCGATTTAATTCGTTTCGATCCATATAAATTTTTTTTGATTCGGTTCAAACTGTAGATTCAAACGAAGAAATGAAATTCGATTAAATTCAGCATTAAAAAAACCTTGAGTCTTAACATCTGCAATAATTAGACTGTTTTAAAAGATGTTTTTATAATAAATTTATCATGTTATCATTAGTTTTGCATATCATTGCTTGCATATATGCTATGAATCAATTATGATAACATTTTTTATTTTAGCATATATATTCCCCCTAGTGAAAGTATGATATACGTAACACTAGGTCTACAAATATGCAACATACAAAGAAAATATTTATTTGATATAAGGAAATATGTAACTTACTTTTGCGGATCGAACATGTTGGATAACATGAAACACTGTGTTGCAATGGGGGGTGCGGCTTGAGGTGGTGGTTGCGGCTGCGCCATTACTGGTGCCATATTTAAAGCGTTCGCTGCAGCGGGAGGAATTTCCAGACCGGTACCTTCCGCCAATTTGAACATCAGTTGTAATCTGCAAAAATAATATTGTATACATTTTTTAATGAAATGTGATCTTAGTTCGCATATTTATTTTTTCCTTTAAATTTTTCTTATTATTACTTTACGTACCTTCCAGTTGCTCCGAGATCAATTCCACTACGATCTAACTCATCAGTATCGAGTAGGGAAGGTCCTTGAATCAAATCAGTTCGTTCCGTTACATTCCCAACTTTCATAGGTCTACCAGCGAGCTCGAATCCATTCAGTTGTTCCAATGCTTTTTTTGCGTCGTCTGCATTTCTGAACTAAAAAAATAATAATCTTGAGTTCCATGCAAATATAACGATCTTAAAGATGTCAATTAATTATAATAATTTAATTCAATTATTATATAAATAAATATCTCGATGCATATATTTAACGAGAAATATTTGTGTATAATGTTATAAAAGCTTACAGTCAAGAAACCATAACCCTTGCTGCGCCCTGTTTCAGGATCCATAATCAACTGTATATTGTCAATCTTTCCAAATGGCTCAAAGATTCCACGAAGCATATCCTCTGTGATATTAAAATGCAAAGATCCTACATATAATCGCATGGGTCCTGTTTGTCCCTTAGGCATTAGGTTTGGCATTGAATTACCCATACGATTTTTCTCAGCCTGTGTATGTTGTACTACAATAGGCACTCCAAGAAGCTTTTGACCAGACAAACCAAGAGCCTATAAAGTAATATGAAAATTAAGGAAATATATTCAGTATAAAACAAAGTTTTTCTAAATAAGAAAAATCTTCAGAAAATTGTTATCTCCAATTATATAACAATTAATATACTCACAAGTGTCACACTTTCTGGATCTTTGAATTCCACATAGGCAATACCTTTGAATCTTCGAGTTTTGTTGCATGTGATAAGTCTGACATCCTGTACTTTGCCAACACTTGAAAAGAATTCTTCTAAATCACGCGCACGAATTCGTTGACTTAACTGCATACAAAAGACAGTCCGAGCATCTCGCTCCTCTGGTGTCAATTCATCATTTCTAAAAGCAAATGTTATAGTCAGTAAATATTAAAAAGATAGAATATATTAAACATTTTTTTAATTCTAATTTGATATTGTTGTACATTAATTTCTGTTATTAAATGCAATAATAACAAGTAGTAATAACAAATCCAAATTTAATATTCATATTGATCTAGCATAAATATATCCCCCAAAATCACAGATTGCAATTCCATGACTGGGTCTAGTCAATTATGCATTTTAAAAGATACATGACTATAGATAAAAAAATAAAAATAAATATCTTATATTGCTTAATTCCTAAGCGATTACATAAATTTTAATATGCAACTTATGATTAATATCCCCCATTGATTCAAATTAAATTTTTATTTTTATTTTACTTTAGAATTATACTATAACCACAAAAAAATTTACTTTTATATTTAATTATTCTGCTGTTTTTACATTTATTATATGAAACAAATAAAAATTATATAAATGTACATAGTTTTTGTTGTAAAAAAAATTTAATTAAATAGAAAAAAATTATACAATATTTAAGTAAAATTAAACATTTTAATTTTATTCATTTTACATGAAAGAATAGCAGTCTCACAGAATAGATTAGCATTTTGACATATAGCAATAACACTCTTCATTTAATTTCAACATCACAAAAAAATAAAAAATCTAATTAGATTTTACTACTAGAATCTACTATTTAGATTAGTATAAAAGTCTTACAAATATAACAGATACTTACATTCCTAACGGGCTGTGACCTTTACCGAATGGCGGTCGGGCTCTAGGTAAGGTTAGCGGTGTCAGCGATCTTTTCCTCCTTCTGTCTCTATCCCGATCTCTGTCTCGCCTGTCCCTATCCCGATCGCTGTCACGATCCCTTTCCCGATCCCGTCTTTCGCGCGATCTGGATCTGCGCCGACGGTCGCGATCGCGATCGCGATCTCTGTCCCGATCGCGGTCCCGGTCTCTGTCTCTCTCGCGATCCCGTCGATCTTTGTCTCGGCGATCGCGATCTCTGGATCGTGAACGTGAACGCGAGCGATGTTTGCTCTTCCTACGAAAGAAAAATACTTCAATTAAAAAGGTTCAAAGGAAATAAAAAAAAATTGAATATTCCCCACTCGAATTGAATATTCCTTTAAATAATGAAGGTGAATCTTTTAAGTATCAAGATAATCAAGATAATCACGCGTATATGAAATCGCTATTTCATATATGTATATATATATTTTTATATATGTAGTATATTAAAGATGTATTTTAATTTTTAAATGTACTCAGCTTGTATTAAACGAAAAGGAATGGTTTCCATTTCAAAACGTTTAAGTCTCAAAAAAAAAAAGAAAAAAAAGGAAAAAAAACTCACTAAAAATGTAAAATTATCAAGATCTTAAATCATTCTATTGGAAATCCCTACATGTACAAAATTTTAATCTTTAATGAACTCTAACATCTGTATCGATGTTTTATAATCATTATAGAAGTATATTATTATATGTATGTGTGGAATATATCGTCATAAATGCTTCGGTTAAAGAAAATATAACATTTTTTGAATAATTTAAATAAATGTGTAATGGTAAAACACAACATGAGTACACTGAGATGCTGGAAAATGCATTCTTAGTTCTACAGCATTCGATTCAGTTATAACGAGAAAATTATATTATCGAATTTTTTTATTATTTTTTAATATCGAGTTTTCTATAACTCGATTATTAAAACAGCACAATGCAACTTTGTAATTTTATATGATTTTATTTCATCTTTTTTTATTTTTATTATAAGGATACATATCGATTTCGCGAAAGGAGAATCTGTAGTACAGATATTCTTCCTATATACTTACCATCATCGGGTTTAACCTTTGGAATTATGAAATTAACCGGCATTTACTAATTGTATGGGGTCTATAACAAAGAGAATAAATCTTCAGATGGGTCTGTTAGGCAAGTGTCTAATACTGCTTCAATTATGGCGTAAAGATATGAAGGCGTTGCGGGAAATAACGATATAGCCTTTTTTATTTATTCTAATTTGAATCAACAGTGTACTGACGGTGTATCGGGATTAACGACATACTGACATAATACTCAAATAATAGATAAAATCACAATGAACTTTTTGAAAATTTTAACAACTCACGCAGTCGTAACAATTATTTCACGTTGCAATAAAATACACGCAGAAAGATATAAAAAAAAAATTGAGTGAAATAATTTTTCACAGCCCAAATTTTTTCGTATTCCTCATTTAAATAAATTTTCAAATAAATTCGAAAACTGAAATTCTTTTATTCATAATTAATATTATTCTATTATCATTGACCCTTTATCACTAACGCGTCATATAGTCAATGCTATGATTCAGATGTACTGATTCATAAAAAAAAATCGTTTTTGAAAGTGACCCAAGTAAAGTCTCAAAACACGAGAAAATAAAAATAAAATGATAACAAATCGACATCTTTTAAGATCTCCAAATTCGAGTAAGCTTTAATGCAGGATGTAGGGTCACCTAGTCTTTCTTAGTTCTAAAGTTAGGTACAAGGATCGTGCAATTAAGTCCTCATCTACAGTCTCCACTTAATTTTTAATATGGCCAAGTAATGCAAGAAAAGTTTCTACTCACCCAGATGATTTGCGACTAGACCCATTCTCCTTGGAGGACTTGTCTTTGGAAGAGGAGTCCTGCTCCTACGAACAGCAAACAGTTGAATGCCATGCCAGCCAGCCGATGTGGCAGGGACGCGCGAACAAGGGGACAAAAAGCAAATCGTAAAACGTTAGTAAATTTCATAATGACAGTCTTTTCATTATAAATATAATAATAACATTATATATATCTTTATATTTTCTCATTTATATTTATTGTTTTCTTGTCAAATATCAAATTTAACGAGAATTACGAGATGTTTTCTTTTTCGTATCGCCTGTCAGTATTATGGTAAGCAACCTTCCCTTGCTGCGGAAAAGCAATGCTTTTTTTTATGCTGGATGACAGAGACAGAGATGTCGGCGTCAATTCTCGTGCTCTTTCTTATCTTTTCTGTTCATTTTATTTCCAGAACTCTATGGGTCTCCGAGAGCGCTGAGGGAGGGGAAGGTACAAGAAGAGAAGAGAGAGCGAGCGTGAGAGTGTAAAAAAGAGAAAGAGAGAGAAAGACAGACGGGGCGAGCATAGCGATGCGACACGGTCGCATGCACCTGGCTCAAACTTACCAATCGCTTTATCGGGTATTAGGAAAGCATTGCAATCTTGGGTTGAGCATGCCTTGGTGTTTAAACTACCAATGGCCAACCACACATCCTTTTTCTTCTGCAAAAGAGAGCCCTCATCAAAGACAGCACGATTTCAAAAAGATTGTAAACGCGAGAGACGCGAGCGAGCACTCCTAATCGCTAGCCTACGATTACCAGCGCGTACTTGCTGATTAGGGAGTGTGTCTCTCGTTAATCAGGGATCGTTTTACACCGCCATTCTTTTCCCCCCTCCCCCTTCTTTTGACATGAGCAAAAGATTGACCCGTAAGCATTCTACACGATCCGCAAAAATCCGCGATCCGGCTGAGTCCAGAAAATGTTTCTTTCATTTTTGTAATAATGCAATTTACATCGCAATTCAAGGACAATTTACATAACAAAGTACAAGCAACAGATATTTTTTTCTTTTACAATCCCGACAATGATTCGTTTAATTAAAATTTTATTTAGAATACAAAGGCTGCGTTCGGGAACTCTTTGTATTCGACTATTAGCGCTATTTAAGTCATTCTATCTCCATCGTTCATCGAATATAAAAGGATAGAATGACATATAACATTAATAATGTCTCCCTGAACGCACACAAAGTATTCTGATGGAGAACATAAGCAAATTCTTGAAACATTTTCTTAAATGAATTTAAATATCTTATTTTGCAAGCCAATTTACTATATTTTTACAAACTCGAAACATAAGACAGGATGTTTACAAAGTTCCTATCCAATTTCTAAAAGACAAACCGGTTTTACAAAAAATGACACATAGATACATAACATCATTACATGAAAACTTTTAGTACATTGTTATCAAATTATTGCACATTAAATAATTATCATTTGTTTATACATGTATTGTAAAAAATTGAAATTTTCTAGTGTAGACATAGATATATAACTCATATATCCAAGCTACACTCAGAACTGATTAATAAGATGGATACGCACTTTGTAAACAATTTGGGAACATCAAATTTAATAGAGAATAATACTCTAAGAGCAAGGTAAGAATTTCGGAAGCCTGACGTGTCTTCTGTCGCACTGCAATTAAGTGTTGTAATACCTGATGATGTCACTACCTAGAAGGGAAATTGCTATCATTACAAATTGTACAAAAACAATGGGCAGGGTTTAGATATTTTGTAAAATGAGCTCGTTCATCACAAGTAAAACGCGTTTTCCCTAGCAAAACATTTGGCAACGATAATATTTTAATGCGATCATATTTGCACTTTACAGCTTTGCAATAAAAACAAAGAAAAATTTTAGATTTTGTACAAATGAGAGAAGTATTCAAGCAATAAGTAACGTAATAGTGAATTAGTGAAAATAAACGAAAGTAACATTGCAAATATTTTAAACTTATAAATCACAGCAAAGTTTATTCAACAAGCTCTACTTGTGTCTGATGTTTTAATTAAATGTTTAATCTTTACATAAGATAATTATGTAAAAATAAAATAAAATAAAATAATTACAAAAATTTTAAACATAAGAAATCAAGATATACATAAGACCACTTGAATATAGAAAAAAAATTTCGTAAAACTAATTTTCAAATATCCGAATATTATCAGGATTATTAAACATGAAATATTCTTCTATTTCTTATATAACATATCTTAAAGATAAGATAAATTTTATCTTTTTAAAATTACATTACATTATTCAAGGAGTATTATATTGCACTAAAAAATGCAAGAATAATTTCATTCATCCAATAAATGCAAGCATTTTACCAGATCAACTTTATATTATCTATATCCATTTTTTCTTGTATGATACGCTTAAATCCACGAGTTCACAAATTCATGAATCCTTATAACTCGAGATAGATTCTTAAACCCACAAGTACCAAAATTCATGCCTAGGACCAAAGATTTCTTCGGTACATATGCTTTGGCAAATTCTCAATCACACACTCTTGCATTTATTCATTCATTTACACATTCATTCAACTTTTATTCGCGTAAGCTTGTGGCGCAAAAATCTCTGGGGGACTCTTTTCTTTTCTAACAGTACCGTTGTTACCACGTGCACAAACAGCATGAAGCTTCCCATGGATTACCACGAGTTATCATTATCACTGTCGGAATCGCCTCCATTCAACAGTGTACCGTCACGACGCGTGTAATCTCCATTTTAATTTTATGAAACCATATACCTTTGTAAGAAAAAAATATTAAAAAATATAAAAAACGGAGTGACTAGAAAGAAGGAAAGAGACAGGAAAAAAAAGTAGAGAATGATGTTAGATGATTGCTGTTTCTTAATACCTCGTAGTTTCATGTGCAAGGAACTCGTTGGCGCACATCCTATGAGCGCGAGGGTACATGTAACGTACCATCTATAAGTACAGAAAACGGAGGTGTTGATCAATAGTTGGTATATCAGAGACAAGGGCGTACTTTGTCTACATATATATACTTGTATATAAAACTATCCATATATCACACACAGAGAAATAGAGAATATATATATAAAATAATAGAGCGAGAGATAGCGGGATGGAGGAGAGTGGTAAGTTCCCTTTCTCTCATAAGGCGGCGAGTGCATATATTAGAAAAATAAAATAAAAATAAAGAGAGAAAAGGAGACACGTTTCGCCATCCAGTACTTACAATATGAAGCACGAGCGTGAACGAGACAGAAATATCGGCGATCCAGAGATCAAATGAGAGAAAGAGATAGAGAGAAAAAAAAGGAAAATAAAAAAAATGAGATCGATATAAAGTTAACAGAAAAGCAAGGCTTACCCCTTTCTTGTACGGCGCCTCCAGCATCGCCTCGACATCCAAATCCTCCGCCATTACGCGAGTCGGGGAGCTCTCTGAAACGCCACGCATTAGCAGACCACGAAGTTTCACGCTGCTTGCGGACAAGAGAAGAGAGATACGTGAATTACGGATGGTTCTTGGTACTGAGCTATCGGCTACAAGCTACAACGTACAGACGACAAGCGCTCGAAATGAGAGCGAACTACGACCCAGATTAACACCGCAAGAATTGTTCGTTACACGACAACGACAGCGAGCGGAAGGTCCAAGACAAGATGGCCGATACCGGATATGATGGACATTCAACTTCCTCTCCTAACGCCCCCACAGGAAGTGACGCTCATCACTACGTGAATCGTTCAGCAGCCATTTGTTCGGCCATCGACAAGATACGATCAGATAAGCTTGACGCTGTATTTCAAAATTCCATAGACATAGGCTGGTATTTGTAGGCTGATATTCAAGGCTAGTTTCACTAACGCCAGTTACTTTATCCGCCGATTAATTTTGATAGCATTTGTTACTAGGAAAACTGGTGCAACCTTGGCCTAGTTTCCATCGAAGGTTTAAACCGGATCAGGAGATCGATTCTGTATTTTCAAACAAGATATTGTACATTACAATAACATTAAGGAAAATTACAAAAGTGAGCAAATTTACTAGATGTTGACCAATGAAATTATTAGTATTCTAGTAAATTCGCTCACTTTTGTAATTTTCGCCTCGTTTCAAGATACAGAATCAATCCCCTGAATGTAAGAACCAACCAACTACAGTCGAGCATTCCCCTGTTACAGCCAAACGACTGTAGTTGATTGGTTCTTACATTCTGATCCGATTTAAACCCTCAGTGGAAACTAGGCCAAAGAGAAAGAGCCTCAACTTGATAGCACGCGAACGGAAAAAGTGGAACCGATTTGTGAGCCGAATTGAGAGAGAATCTACTGAGGAATAAACTGCACTAATGTCCCTAGAATACAGAGTCCGGCGATCTCGTAGACCTCTTTTTATTGGATCAGAATCAGACTCCCTAAAAATGGCGGAATCAATCACTACACAAATCTTTCATAATTTTTGGGAAGATAATGCAATACATTACCTGTCTTTCATGAATTGAAACATTTTATGCAACAGTATGGCATTGTGTATCCTGTAAATACAGAGAATTATTATCATAGGTCTTTCATACTCATAAATACTATTCATACTACTATTCTATTTTCTATATTTATACCACAATTTTTTGTTAGAACGTAAATACATTTTATGCACATTTTTCTAAACATGGCATCTAAATGTGCAGGTTATTCCGATAGCGGTGTTGCCATTTTTAGTATATGTATATATTGGGTCATCTAAAAAGTATCCGCGGTTTTTTGTCACTAGATGTGTTGACCATCAACACCATCTAGTGACAAAAAACCGCGGATACTTTTTAGATGACCCAATATATAGAGGAACATGTACTGTCATATTCAAAGAAATGAGAATAAGAATATTAAGAAAATATTTTTTTTTTGTTTTTAGAGTTAGGTACTAGCAGTGTGGAAGGATGAATAAGGAGTTTATATAAACCAAGTCCCCTTCTTATGTAAATGCTGAAGTGTAATAAATTCTATTCTATTCTATTATTCCTAATTCCTTATTCCTTCTATTGTGCGCAGGGTCTAACGCTATCTAAACTTCTATAAAATAAAAATGAATATCGCTCCATTAGCATTTCACAGTTGGCAGCCTTAAGCCGGTTCTATATTAGTTGCAAGTCGATCGCAAGTTTGTTGCGACAGCCAATCTGAAGCTTGCAGTTTGAAATCAGCGCTTCATATTGGCTGTCGCAACAAACTTGCGATCGACTTGCAATGTAGAACCGGCTTTATAAAGGTACATTTTCACGAGCTGCTCAAACTGGCTATTTCAGCGACAAAAAGATCACGTGACGACTTTTGTCGCAAAACTATTAGAGCAACAATTTTATATATGAAAAAGGACAAGAAGCGTTAAATTTGACATTTGAGCGACAGATTTGATATGTTCGTATTTTTTCATGTATCATTTGCGATATTAATATGCTGAATTAAACAGTTATTAGATTATTCTGATTGCATATCGAATCCTCTATCTGGATTAGCAATAGAAAAAAGAATAAATTAGGTTACGTATATCGCAGTCAACGGTGATCAATACAGTCAATATAGTATGTCATTTGTGCCACAAGTATAAAGTTTTTTGAAGAACATGGAATTACCATCCAAGGCAATATTGTTCATGGACAATTCTGGTCATAAAGAATCAAATCGTTGCTAAGTATAAATGTTATTGTACAATAATAAAAGACAACCGAAATGAACGTCAAGGGCTTATATCTGCGATGCTTGATTCAAACTATTTGAAAACGAGGATGTAATCTATCTCATGCTCATTTTTCGCGCACGTTGGCTGTTTGTTTGTATTTTAGAAACATATTAAATAAAGTTTTTTAATTGCAATACTAATACACTTTACGTTTTACTATCAATTTCGCGAAATATTTCATATTAGGAATTTTTTAACTTTACGATTTGCTTTCACTTTTCATATTTTTTTACTTTTCAAAAAAAAAAATGGAATCTGAATTAAATTTTTATATAACGTTATCTTAAAGCTTATTATTCCCTTCAAAATGACCTATTATTTTTTTAAATTCTGCCTATAGACTTCTAGCATTTATGCAAAATGAACTCGATATCTCATAATAGGGGCCTTTGCTCTATTCTTGTAAGAGGAATATGAAGAGGAGGTTGAATACATAGAGCTTTGACGCTACTGAAGCCATAACAAAAAAAAAATTTTTAATTTACTATAGTAGGAAAAATAATCAAATGATAAAAAATAATTTGAATTGAAATTTAAATAGAAAAATAAATTGAAATTCAAATAGAAAAAATTATAGGAATAGAATCAAAAATAAATGTCTGAAATATTATTTATTAATTTATTACATTAAAGTGAATAAAAGTTTACAAATGTAATTTATAAATTTGATAAAAAATATTATTAAAAGTACGTAAAAAAAATTAAATTAAATGCAATAAAATTATATTACAGATTATGCAAAGAATGTAAGAAATATTCACTCAATATGATAATAATAAATAATACATAATTTGAAATTAAAACTTTTTTTAGTACGAAAAAAATAAATTATTGATTTTGATTTGTAATATCACAACCATCTTAAATTATACTATTTATAGACTAAATAATTTAAAAAGGATAAATAGTTTAAAATAGAATCTTCAAAATATAATTTTATATAATCTATAATTCTATAAAATTAAAAATTAATTTTATCTTTGGCTTTTAAGATTCATTCCTTAAAATATTTTTAATCTCATATAAATTGGTTAAATTTTGTTGAGTGTAGTGGGAATTTCCGTTGCAATGTCTAATCACTGTATCTAAACACATTTGCACTTTTTGAATGGAATCTTCAAGCATTTCACATAACTGAAAATAATTAAAAGAATAATGAGTCCATCTAGAGAGATTATTGTTGTACTTATAAAAAAAAACTTACATCTTCTGAGTCTGTTTCTCCTTTTCCTGATTTTGGTTTCCTTCTTTTCTTACTTATCTTATTTTCTTCTTCTTCTGTTATTGTTGTATCATCTTTATTCTGTAGTTTTCTTTCTTTATTCTGTAATACTGCTGTTATTCTTCGCTGTATTCCTTTTTTTTCTTCTTCTATTTCTTTTTCTTCTTCATTTATTATTTGCACTATTTGTGAATCAGTCAAACATTCGTCTTCACTCATAACTCTCTGGGAGTTTAGCCAGTCTTGAACAGTAATTAATTCTATGGTTGTGCCAAGCTGATCTTTTAAAAAATTATAAAAATGAACAGTGAGATCTTCATAACCTTTCAATTCATAGCAAACATCATCAACAATTTCAATATCATCACTAGGTGCAAGAACTTGTAAAATATCTGGCCATAACTAAAAATAACAGAAAGTATGCATTAGTTATTAAATGTAAATAATAAGAAGTATGCATTAGTTGAAAAATTAAAATATTTTTTTATAATACTTACTGCCTTCCATGATTCTGATATTGTAGATTTATTAACTTTATTCCAAGCTGTAGTAATCCAAAAAATGACATTTTTAATACTAAGTTTCTTCATAGCTACTGGTAGATTAGTTCCAATATTGAACTGATCGATAAAAAAAGACATTACATTGGTTCGATATAAAGTCTTGAGATTTTGAAAAACTCCTACATCCATGGGCTGTATTAAAAGCGATATATTAGGGGGAAAAAATTCAACTTTAATTTCATCATGCGATAAACATTCTAAATGCCCATCACGATTGTCCATGAACAATATTGCCTTGGGTGGTAATTCCATGTTCTTCAAAAAACTTTGTACTTGTGGCACAAATTGCTCCTTAAACCATTCCTCAAACAACATTGCTGTCAACCAAGTATTTTTTTGGCTTTTATACACTACCGGCCGAACAGTTAAGCTTTTAAAACCACTTAGTTTGGCATCTTCACTTGCATTGCTGCAAATCATGATAGTTATTCGTTTTTTTTTTATTTTAAATCCTGCTGATTCAGATTCATTGTTAGTACCACCAAATGTTCTTTTCGAAGGAATTTGTTTATAATTCAACCCAGTTGCATCGCAATTGAAGATTTGATGTGGTGTCAAATTTTCATTTTGTATTATTTCTAAAAAAATTGCCTTATACTTTTCAGCACCTTTACTATCTAAAGAAGACATACCGGTAGTAAAATCAGTTCTAATTTTGTGGCGTACTTTCCACTTATCAAGCCATCCATTGCTTGCTTTAAAAGTACTGTCACCGCCAAACATTTTCCAAAATTTCATTGCCTGCATTTTTACTGTTGGACCACATATTGGAAAATCTGTAGCACTGCGTTCTTGGAACCATAACCATGTAGCTTTGTCGATTGAAGTATGAATTGGACTTTTCATTCTTTTTTTACCTTTTCCTTCATCATTGTTAGTTTTCTGCCACTTTCGGAAAGAATCTTTACTTTTTATCCAATATTTTATTGTTGTTTTATGAACATTAATTTTTTCGGCAACAACATTCACTGGGGTACCTTTGCTCACTTCCTGTAAAGCCCATAACTTGGTTTGCAAGTCAACACATTCGAGTTTTTTACGTACTTTTACTTCGTTCAAACTCATTTTTACTTATGTCACTTAATATTTACTTAATTATTATACGTAACATTTATTCAATCATATACCTATATTAGACATAACCTCTAATTTTTTATCTATAGCTTAATTATAAGGTGCGTTCCGAGTTACGCATGAAACGCATGATTTATTGTTTTATCCTTCTTTATTATTTGATGAACAACAAGGATAAATGATGCATCATGCGCTTCATGCGAAACTCGGAACGCATCCCTTGAGGTAGGGTGCTTTCCAGCAAGGACACAGTCAGACACAATGTAACACAGTGAATCATTACATCCTTGTTGTTTACCTACGTTAAACAAGGATAAAACGATTCAGTGTTACAATTTCTGACTGTCCTTGCTGGAAAGCATTCCTAGGATTTTTAGAGTGCGTTCCACTTAACGTCCGCAACGCTCACAAATATTAGGGTGCGAATACATGGAGCGCTGAAATGCGAAAATGCGGAAGATAAAATTAATTAAACTTTATTAAATTTCCTGCCTTCCGCGCATTCTGTTTCGCTTGTTTTTATCTCCTAATATTACATGGAGCACAAGCATTGTTTGTTTTGTTTCTTAGAAGCTGCTCGGGATCATTCCAAATGAACTCAGCATACTTGAAATGTAGGAATTCATACTATAATATGAATGTCAGATGTCGTATGACAAATGTCATACGTAGTGTGAATTCTATATTTCAAGTACGGTGGGTTCATTCAGAGCGACCTCTAGCAGCTCCCGAGAAACAAAACGGACAATACTACAATTTGAACGGAAAAGCGGAACGGGAAATTATAAATTATTAATTTTTAACGGAATTTATTGATTAAAATGCTTGTATTCAATACATAAGCTAAAAAGATAAGCATATTAATAAAAATTGCAATTAATTAAGTGAATACAATTTTTTTAATGCATAAGCGAATCAACCAATCAAAATCTTTCCTTTCCTCCCATTTCACAGAAAAAAAGAATTTTGATTGGATGATTCCGTTATGCACTATACATTATGCGTTATGCGTGAGTCTGTGCTTCCCGTTTAATATGCATTCTATAATAAGCCATTAGTAATAAACCAGAAGTCAGAAGCTAAAAATTGACCAATTGTAGTCAATTATTCTTCTCACATTCGACTGTGATCGGTCAATTTCTAGTTTTTGATTTCTGATTTACTACTTATGGCTTATTGTAGAATAGCCATAAAGCGAGAAGCATAGACTCTTGCATAACGCATAACACGTAATGCATAAGAAAATGTTCCAATCAAAATTCTTTGTTTCCTTTCTTTCCATAAAATAAAGAACTTTGATTGGTTTTCTTATATCTTGTGTTATGCGTTATGCAAAAAACTGTGCTCCTCGCTTTATGGTATATTCATACAACTTGCAAAGCCGCATAAACGTATGCATAAAGAAAATTATCCAATCATATTTTACAAGACATAAGAAAATCAACTAATCAGAGTTCTTTATTTTATGGAAAGGAAGGAAACGAAGGACTTTGATTGGTACGGTCATTCTACAATAAGCCATTCATAAATCAGAAGTTAGAAGTTGGAAATTGACAACTGTGATTGATCAATTTTCAGCTTTTAACTTCTAATTTATGATTAATGGTTTAGCTCGAATCCTCATATCGAACGCTGATTGGTGAAAAATAGATAATGGGCATAAATTTTACCTCTACTAGCTTTTCACCAATCAGCGCTCTGTGTCAAAGCGCTGTTGTCTGTATGAGGATCCGGGCTTACTATAGGATATATTTTCTTATGCATTACGTATTATACGTTATGCAAGAGTCTGTACTTCCCGCTTAATGCTCGCGGCAAAATGTGATGCGGTAGCCAATAAGCTTACAGCTCCTAATGTGTTCATTGGTTACCACATCTCATTTTGCTGCGCGGCAAGCATTTCCGCGTCCAGTGTGCAGGAGCCATAACAGTTATCTATTGTATCGGCGGGGGGGGGGTGGGTGTGATTGGTTACTTTATCGCTATCCTATCACGTTTTGTGATCAAGGATTCTGAATGCCCTTCTCTGTTCTCATCTTGTATATCGCTTGATATATGCGTCGCGTATATACTTATGTGTGTGTGTGTGGTGCGTGTGACTTGAATCGTGTGTGTACATATGTACACAACCGTGTATCGGTGTATACATATATAGGCATAGCGGAGCCCCAGAGAAATTCCTGTGTTTATTAATAATTTCTCTCGACATTGTATAAAATAGAGCCAGAAACGGTTTAGAATTGGCATAATTAGAGATCGTTAATCAGAATCTTTCGTGCATCTATTCTTTTGATCTGATTAATTTCGGTAATTTCGGATGATTGTAACTTGAAACTTAATTGTGGCGGCTCTTTGCAAAATGCACAAAAAGTGGGCAGAGATATATTCTTGAAGAAAAAGAGTTCGATTTCTTGACTTAATTAATTATTGCGAAAAGTACAAGACAAAATTTCTCATATTTCAACTGTTAAAATGGCTGCATCCTTGTCAGGTGAGTTGTGAATTTGTTTTATAACGATCTTTTAAATTTGCAATTTTTAAATTATTATTAATTTTCAAATTATTAATTTATAACGATTGAACAACGCGTAAACAGTAAATAATGTCATCTTCTATTCGTACTAAATGATCTTGTAATTTACATTTATGACATATTTTGTTTGTAAATTTGAATACTTAAAGTAACTTTTACAGATTTTACTTTTCCTTTTACTTCTTTAACATATAATTGTATATCAATTTTTTATAGCTTATTGGGTAAAGTTTTTCAAGGGAGCTGGATTTTCTCAAGATGTAGCCACTAAACATGCAGTTGTGTTCTCAAACAATCGTATCAAACCAGATATGTTGCCAGATTTGGATAAACCTAGTCTCAAAGAAATGGGCATCACGTTAATGGGCGATATGATTGCTATTTTGAGATATGCCAAGAAAGTAGTGGAAGAAACAACCTGCGAGAGATTTTTAGTTGATTCAGAAGACACACTTCCAACTCCAAAGATTTCTGTATCAAAACCTATTATGAAAAAAGGAAGCAAGGAAATTGGAAATAAGAGTATGGTTTTAGCAGCATCTAAAACAGACTCAAAGAAGATAGTTAAATCTTTATCTGCAACAAAAAAGATTTTGACTATAAGGAAGCCAATTTCTGTTCCAGTTATCACTAATGCTGTTAATCAAAAGCCGATATCTGTCAAAAGAAAATTGACATCGGAAGAAGTATATCAAGACAATGATGAAGATAACTGGAATATTTCAGAAAAGAAAGTAAAAACGACAAATGGTAGTGAAGATAATACCGAATATACTGTCGCAACACCGAAGACAACAACAGTAAGAACTCAGATACTTAAAAAACCTGTTGAACAAAAACGTACAGTATTTGATAGATTAGGCGATAGCTCGGTCACGAGCACAACTAATTTAGTTGATACGACGCCTACTTTCAATATTACTGGAGTTAGTAAAGAAGTATTTAAGAGATCTACTAGTGTTTTTAAGCGTCTCGGTGACATAGATGATAAGAAGGATCAGATAACTTTCGCAGGAATACTTAAGAATGGATCAAGTATTACCAGTACACCAGGCATACTGAAAAATCGAACATTACCTAGTGTACGCACGTCAATTATAACGACAAAAAGAGTGCCTAAAATTACCGGCACTATGCATGCCGATCACGAAGTTAACAAGAAGATTATTTTGAATAATACAAGTCGTATATTGAAGCTGAAAAAGGAAGTACCTAATGTTAAATCGAGTATTGAAGGTATTTCAAAAAAAATATCTACAGTCACATCTGGCAAGTTAGGTTTGTATATAAATTTTACTAGTATATATATATAAATAATTGTGTGAAAGGGAATGGTTTTTCTTGATTTTATTTTTACAGCTTCAGAACGTCTTGTCTCAATACCAGCCAAAGCACGCTTGGGCACAACCACTGCCAAACAAGTGACTTTCAGTAAAGTGGCAACAGTGACGCACGTCAAAAGGGCAGATGTTTTCAGTCGCTTGGGCATTTAAGTTTGGCTTGATCCCCCCTATCAATCGCGAACAAGCAATGGTTTGCAATCGAACTGTTATTTGTATAAAGTTAGAGTTTTCCGAACCAACTGCATTAATATTGATTAATGTTAATCAAGTGATTGATTAGACTTTCTTTTTATTACTTTCTGGATATATCCAGAGGGTGTTTTCCAATTGTAAAATCACTAGACACTTTTGTGCACAAGTTACGTTCCAATTGATGTAATCATCGTCATTAATACAACATCTGTAATAGCTCAGCCAGAGCTATTAGCCGGTTGTGTAAGCTTGTGATTTCTAGTAACCATTACATGTTATTAACCGCGGCAGCCATAAATAAGATTGGAAGACATTGAGTGATTAGCATTTTTGCTTTTTTTCATTTAATGAAGGCAGTAAAAGGTAAATTTAATCTAATTCTATCTGAAATGGAAACTACACAGCGTACACATTCTGTTCTAATCGGTTTGTACACTTTGTGCATTACTGTGTACACTGTTAGAAATGTTCTTAAACTTCATTAAATTTTAAATTACACAATTTGAACTTAATTTCATGACATTCATTAAATTTAATGTATTTTTCATGAAAATTTATGAAATTTAATTTTATTTTTCATAGAATTTTATTAAAATTTTCATAAATTTAATGTTCATTTAAGTGTGCCTTCCAACAAGCGACACGATGCAACACAGTGATCATGTCATCTTTGTTTAACATTAACAAATAACAAGAATGCAATGATCCATTGTGTCATTTGTGTCGCTTGTTGGAAGGCACACAAGTAATTACTGTAACTTAATTTTCAGTTATATCATTCATTATTTTTAATTTCATAATCACGAGTTTCATTTATATGTAAAGGATTTCTAACAGTGTATGTTAGTGTTAAAATGTGTTAAGCAATTGAAAAGCACCCAGAGTGGCTTGCAAGGTTATTGCAAGATTATGATGAATGACGTATAGAATGTAAATATAATAAGAGATTTGCGATTAGATTTATAATTTAGTGACGCCATGAATTGCTCGGTCATAAAAAACGCAAATTGTATACTATAATTCGCAGTGCAATGTATTTTTTTATTTAGAAATTTCTACAAAATTATTCAAACTTATACTTTTTTCTTTTTTTTTTATTTAAGACATTTTAAGAGACGATTCGATTTTGTATAAAAATGAAATAACTAGAATTATATTCTATAAGATACAACTGTATTTTAAACTTGGATTTATGTGTAGCCTTTTTGACTTTAAGGAAAAAAAAAAGAAAGTTTTATGGGGTATCGTTTTTCCTATACTATATTGCTTTCTATGTTTTTATAATACTCCGAGATAACGATACATACAAATACAAATGTACGGGCAATTAGATTTGCTATATTTTGAGAAACGACTTGTTATTTTTAATTGTATTTCCTATAACTCAATTCAACACCTTTTGCTCTTCCTGCATACAATAAACATTTATTTGTTTTATAATACATAAATATTGGTATGAAAAAAGAATAATCTGCCAAAAGTGTCCTATAATATTCTATTATCAACGTTTATCGATTTTAAGTAATTGATAAGTATGACTTGTGATAATAACAGATTGATGTAATTATATAAGTGTTTTGTATAACTGAACCATTGCCATATAATATTAATTTGTTGCTATTTTATATTTCGTAAGTGAATATTGAAAAATTTATTTTTATAAGATTTCTGATGATAAATCTAAACAAAGTTAGAGAGAGAGAGAAAGAGAGAGAGAGAGAATGAGTGCTCATGAAATATTAACAAAAACGCTTGTTTGATATATCAACAAAAAGGATATTCATCAATAAATGTTTGGGTTTTTCATTACTATTAAAATTTTAAGATCTAAGAAGAGAATTAGTGTACTTTTCAGTAAATATCTATACGGAAGCAATAATCTCTTTATAATCTTTATTATAAAAAGCTTAAAACACACACACACACACACACACATTAATGATCAGTACATTTTTATAATTTTTATATTCATTTCCATAAAAAATTTGTCAAGACAGTCCCCAATAAATACACGCGAAAATATATTTCTTTTTTTCTTTTCAAAAGTATGTTTATTTTTATCAATATATGTATATAGAGTAACTGTTTTAATCTCTGTTTAATTTACTCCTTATCTTTCTCTAATTATTATTTAGAATTAAAAAAAAATAAAAAGTAAATTAAACTAAGATTAGTTAATCTTGATAGAAATGAATATTAATGAGACGAATGTTTTTATATCAAGTAGTCTTTATTTTTGAAATTTATTATGGAATAATTTTTTTTCTATTTAAATGCATATGAAAAGAAAAAAAAAGAAATATGAAATCTTAAGTCTTCGCCTACTCTTTTGATTAACATCTCGTATACATTTGTAATTCGTACTCATAACTTATCGAATCAAATTCGTCCATTTACATTCGTTCGCGCTCATTCACTTGGCTTCAAATTGTTTTTTAATAACACCTCATTGGTGGATATATAATTTCTTGTCAGTACATGATATGTAGAATAAAAATAATGATGTCTCTCTCTTGTCAATATAAAAGGTTCATTCAGCAGCAGTCAGCCCTAAGTAAATTTTAATGTCATGATCGTCAAATGGGCCTGAGAATAAGACTATAAAAACCCTACCTAATTTGTTGATATGATTTAAATTAAACAATTTTATATATATATATAAAATATAGTCAATTATAATATATTACCACAATTATTCATTTATTATTAAATGCTGTGTAAATAAGCATACACATTGCAAATAAACCTTTTTCTATTGATTATTAGTCGATGTTATATATGAATGATGGAACGCGATGATAACAATAGAAGTGCAATTTTATAAATAAAAATGGAATATTGTTATCGGACCTATCAAGTCCGCTTGATAATCAAAAATTTTCTCAGGATTGGGCTCATTAATAAATACTTTATCAGTCTGTTCCAACTTTTGGTACTGTTCCAAGCTCAAATCGAGCAGGAGCGAACGCGAACAAGCACGAATGAAGAATTACGAACGAACTCGACGAGTGCGACTGATATTGCGAGTACAAACGAGCCCAAATGAATATCGACTAATATCTTTTGCTTTTCTTGTCGATATGTTTATCAAAGGAAAAGCGTTCGGTGAGGTGCTAAAGAACTTATTGTTACCTATTATTAGTGGTAAAGTGATTGTCTGTCAAGTGGAAGACACGGATGCGATTCCCTAATCCACAATAGGATTTTTTTGAAAGGAAACATTAATCCACTTTAATAAACGCATAATTATTAAAAAACAAATCCAATGCAATTTAGCAATATATTGTGTGGTACTGTGTTATCAAATCTTGTCATAAACCATGATACTTTATCCCAATAGGACGGAAATCTATAGTAGAAAGGAGAAAAGCACTTGTTCGTGATCGTTCATGTTTGATCAGTCTGAATGGGTTAACACATTTTCTCAGTCGAGACATTCATAAGACTCGATTTTCATTGAAGTCTTATTCCGTTTTGTTAAATAGATATAATACAAATATATATATATAAAATAATAATAAATATATTATGAAGTATAATGGAGTGGCCAAACGATAAAGCTTTATTATTCATTAATGAAATTGAAAGCTTACCGATTTTATGGGATTCTTCAGATCCATATTATAAAATTAGTAGGAAAAAAAATGAGACGTGGGAAAATCTTGCCAACAAATTCTGTACAACAATACTAGATGTTAAAAAGAAATGGCTTTCGTTACAGGTAAACAAATGTATTTGTTTTTTATATACCAGTATTTTATTGCAAAAAGTAATTATAACTTTGAGAATTATTGTACGTAATTATTTTGTATTCAATGAGTTCAGCACAAATTGGTCTTTAATTATTGATAATTGAATCTATGAATACTTTTCTAGGCGTCATACAGAAGAGAGAGAATTAAGATGATTGATTCTGCAAAGGGAACTGAGAAAAAAGTATTATCAAAATGGTTTGCATATCGTGCAATGACGTTCTTGGGAGATCATTATAAACCAAGAGGAATTAGAGATACTTCTGAGGTAAAATAAACATACATTTACAGTTTATAAATTTCTTTTAATTTTAATTCTAAAAGTAAAATTAACCTCCAATAGTATATCTTCTCTTTTTAGAATAGATTATGAATTTTCATTTTTTTTTTTAGAAAAAATAAATTTAATTCTTCAGTATTGTTTTTCCTTCGAACCATATCATTATTTGTTCATTCTGCTCTTCAAATTATATCATTCAGTCACAAAATTTTATATCTATTAGGTGTTGGAATTAATTCGTAGCGTTTT
>NW_011627444.1:154950-205034 GCF_000204515.1 Acromyrmex echinatior
AAAACGCTACGAATTAATTCCAACACCTAATAGAATATAAAATTAATTATGTATAAATAACTACTAAATACAATTACAATTTTTGGTAATATAACTTATCGAAATAATTACTAAATAAATTATATCGAAATAATTATAGGCCCATATTCATAACGCGCTTTATCTTTGAAATTCTATAATCTGTGTAATGTAAAATATAGTATGTTAGCATACTAACATTGTTGTAAGCGTGTTCTGAATATGAGCCATAATGTATAATATATTTATGATAATGTTATTTCAGACTTCTGAAACATGTCAACAAGAAGAAAGTAGTGACCTTAAGGATCAAGAAGGTATTAATGAAACAGATATAACATGTCCGAAAATAGAAGCTACATTACACGAACCAGAGAGAAGTGTACGGTTGTGTAATACCTCGTTGCGAAGAAAACATTTGAAAATGTTTTATTCTCCAGAATTAAGTAATCCAAAGAAAAGAAAGATTAATGAAGATAATTCAAGTGAAATGTATATTTTAAAAGCTACTGTTGCAGAAAAAGAATGTCAACGAGATGAAAATGAGACTTATGGTGAATACGTGGCACTGACACTGAAGAAATTAGATAATTATTCACGTATAATGGCTAAACATTACATTAATGAGATTCTTATAGAAGCAGAATTAGGAAAATACAAAGATTCGATTCCTCAAAGATCGCCTATACCCACGACCTATTCTGCTATTTCACCATCGCTTTCTGTATATTCCTACCAATCCGGAGGTTCCAATAACGTAGTTTCTTCTGAACCGAATCTGTGATCATCGGATGAACTAGTAGCATTAAAAAATTATTTCTTTTTCTCGGTGTGTTGTCTTTTGTCAGTGGTGATCTCTTCTGCATATGTCCATCTGATATCCACTAATATATGGGATCTACAGTTTTTAACACCGAATGGCCCATGGTGGAAGAAATATTCCACCATGGAACGGCCTATCGGAAAAGATTGTCGTGGCAAAGATCTCTTAATAATTTGTCATTGTCGTGGTGAGGATCAAAGTGACGATCAAATAAAATTTGATATGTGTGGTCTGGGATTTAAATCCCATAGCAGCCATGCGACTCTGCCACAAAGTTATTTAACACGATTTTAATCATTTCTATTTTCTGCAAGTTTTTGTTGAAATATATACCGATTTCTCATTTTCATAATTACTTTTGTAATTAATTTCTTAGAAATAATTCTTATTAATATATGTGTAAATTATATTTGCAAATTTTTTTGAAATAAAATTGTTCTAAAAAGAAATAAAATATTTTTATTAGATAAATTTATTTGATAGAACTTCTGCAAAAGTTTCATATACTTCAGAAATAACTTTCGAGATGATTTGTTCTGAACTTTCTTAAATAAGTACCTGGAAATCTTTATTTGCTAAGTGATTCTTACAGTTAAACTAATAGCCTTTTCGATTTGCTGACTATTCGAGACGAGTCAGCAAATTGAAGACATTAATCTCTTTTTTTCAATAGAAATTACTTTTCTATAATTAGTCTTACATATTTTTAAAGAGAAGAATTATTATAAGAGATGAATTATAAGAGACTAATTTTTTAAGCTCTTTAATATAAATTTTGTGTGTAAAATTTTCGAAGATCTCTCTTATAAAAGTAAATATAAAAAAATTGTGTCAATTAACAAAGTTATAATAATTCAAATGTTTCACATGTGTAATGTTTCAACAACCAATGAATTTCGTTATATTTTACGCTCTTAAGTATTTTAAATATATGTATTTTAATATAATTGTGAAATCTATGAAATATATTTTTATATATTTCTATAAAGTTTTTGAATACGAATATATATATATATATATACTAGTAGCATAGTAACGTTTTAATAACGTTTTATTAAAGACGTTTGATGTTTTCGACCTTGATATTTTCGATGCAAAAATCATATTTATGTATTAAAGAAAGTGATAATATAAAATTAAAATATCTAAATGATTAATCATAAATTAATGCATTAATTTTCAATTTATTATTATCCATGTAGATACTTCATAGGTATAAATGTGCATATCTCTTGCAATACTATGCTCAATTTGCCAACAAATTGCTCGCATATTATTTTTTTTACTAATATTTTGCCTATTGGATACATTTATGACGCGATAATTTAATATTCTATTATTGACTAATAGAGTCCGACGTCTATTAAATATTGAACGGTTGAAACGGTCGATAATGTCTGTACTCTTCAATTACCTCCGAGGTTTCACTTGATCATGAAAATTTACCCGTGGCTGGCCGTCTTTAATAGTACCTTATCGGTGTCTAGACTTTTTATACGCTCGTTTTTGTTTGTCGTAAATACAATATTTATGATTGCTTGTTAGTTGGTTTTGAGTCAGCTTTTAATTGACTTTCTTTAATAGTATCTTATACAGTGTACGTGTCGAATCGTCGATTGTTTAAAAGGGAAAAGAAACAACGCGTGGACATCCTGAATATACATACATGTGTCAATAATACGCGTAGATAGATCTGTATTCTCATCCGTAAGGTTTTTTCTAATTTTCTTGTAGAAATCTGAGAGGCTGATATTTTTGGTAAAGAAAGTATACGACAAGAACTATTTTTGAGTATGCAAGCATTTTATTTTTCCATTGTTGATAGGATTAGAATTATACAATCTGAAGCTGCATAATGAAAGAAATAACGATTGGTTTAAAAGAAATGGTTATATTTAAAGTTTAAAGGCAATTTTTGCTACAGATGCATATCTGTACCAAAAATTTTTACACACGAAATTATTTTAAGTGTAAAAGCATAACGTAAGCATTTTATTTATTATAAATACAATATATATTTTCTAAAATTATCAAATATTATGTATTTGTTCAGTTAAGATAAAAATCTGTATACAGATCTGTTTGTTATATTTGTACTCTATATAATTTTTTGCATTTGAAAGAAGATGAATATTTATTTGGCTGTTAGAGAGAGAAAGGGTGATGAATCGAGTGCAGAAGGTGCAGGTGAAATGAATGAACCGCATGTTGTGCTTTTGTATTTTATATATACGTAGCAAGTCTTTATACATCAGGGGCGTACCAGTAGGTAATAGCACCCGACATCTGAATTTGTTAATAATAATTATTCTTTGTTTTCTATAATAGTTTATATTCTAACTAATTAATAAGTGTCACGATTTATTATTGGATTTGATATTTGAGATTATTATTTTTATTATTGTATTTTCATTCTGTTGAGAACGCAGTTTCAGTTGGATTTATTTATATTTTTTATGTTACTTATGTCTATGTTACTAATAATATTTTTCCTTCTAAAATTATTTATAATAATTGAATTTGAATCTTTTATAAGAACAACTATTTTATCATTAACAAGTAACGATAATCTATAGATTGAGCAATTAGTCATCCCAGATTATAAGATTTTCCAACGCATGCGCATCCCCACTATTTTTGTACGCATATATGCGTATAGTCGATTGCGTGACTTGTTAAAATGACCTATTTAACCAACTTGTGCAAAGTAGGACAGTTTTTTTAGATTCTTGAGAAAAATTTTGAATATTTTTTTTCTATAAAAATATGTTATATTAAAATAACTTAATAAGCATTAAAAAAAAATTATTTCTTTAAATATTATTCCTTTCTGTATTATTTCCTTAAATTATTTAAAAGAAAGGTTTTTATTACATACTTTTTATATTATTTTTATTATAATATAATTATATTATATATAAAAATAATGTAATTATATTATAATTTAATAAAAATCTATATTTGTCTTTTGATTGTATTTGTATGACAGATTTGTATTTATAATTCAAACATAGTTTGATTGAAGATTGAAATTTTTGTATCATCAATAAATCTAGGGCGATATTTAAACAGATAGTCAAATCTGTCAAAAATAGATTTTGCAAAATGTTTACTACGAATTTTATCGGCAGAATGCCAGCAGAAATGATGTCAATAGAATTTGTTACGAAATATGATGATAAATTGACAGAAAGCGAATAGAATTTGTCATTTTGGGACCTTTAAATAACATATTCGATTAAAAAATTGTTCAAAATAACAGATTTTGCTTGATTTTCATTGACAATCTGTTAACATGAACTTTTCGCTTATTGTGTATATAATTAGATTTTATTATATAAGATTTTAAGTCAGATTTTTTGTAAGTAAAACTTAATAAGATTTTAAGTACGATTTTATATATGTTTGTATAAGTACGATATTATATTTTGAGCTACAAAATTATTTCTTTCTCCTTTTCTCTTCTTTATTAAGGATTCCGAACTCCATACAAGTTATAGTCAGTGAAATCAACAAAAAACATAACTTGGTAAAAAATTTTTCATGCATGAATATAAATGTATATATCTAACATACATAATAATTATATATGAAATATGTCCATAAATGGTCTTACATTCTTTTTTTTTTATAAAATTACTGTTTAGTATAGAAAAATAATAATAATAATGAGAGAAAAACATAAAAAATAATTAAATGGATAATTTTCGTATTGTTTCTTTTAGAAAAAAAATATATAATATTTTATTTATAATTACGTGAGCAATTTTTTACATTTCTCCAAACTTGATTTTTTTCTAAAAGAATATAAAAATTATCCTTTTAATTATTTTTTGTTTTTCTTATTATTAATATTTTTCTTATATTAAACAATAATTTTACAAAAAAAAAAGAAGAATGTATGGACACATTTCATATATAGATACTTATATATGTTTACATATGTTTAAATATATTTATGCATGAACAATTTTTTTTATATAGAATATTCAAATAACGATGTCTTCCATTTATGCAAGTCGACACAAATAGATACAAACATTATTTTATCTTTCTTGATATTCAGTGAGTAACAAAAGGTGTTTTCCATTTCTAAAAATTCAAAAAAGATGAAGAGTAAGTGGATCCGAAATTAAAGTTAATTTATGTATATTGGTGGAAACGAGCATACATCAGTCGACACAAACATCATTCTAACTTTCTTATATTTTATGAGTAAAAAAGACAACACGATTCGTGTATCGACTTTATCATGAAATGAAAAGCACTCACAGATAGAACGACACTTGCGTTGATTTATATCATCACCAAATGGAAAGCACCCTAAAGTGTTTTTAGTATAAGATATAAATATTTGTAGAAACAGTCATAAAGTTACAATTATTTTGGTCAGAAATTCTCAAAAATTTTTATCTGTACTCTTTTTTGAAGAACAATCATGTATATAAAAAAACTTTTCCTAAGGCGGAAACTTTCCTTAAGATGAAAAATGAAAATTTTTTTGTTGAAGATTAAAATTTTTCATATTTTTACCCAAGAAAGATTAAAATTATATAATCTTTACTACTACTATTCTGATGCAACTCACGATTATTTTATTGACTGAAACTGTATCGACAATGCCAGAAATCGTTTCGAGAATAAATTAATAAATCATATTTGAATGATTCGGCTGTTTGACTAATGTGATTAGATAGTCAATTTTTTTTTCAAATTCGGCAGATGTGGAGTATCTACGATGCTAAAAATCGTTCTGATTTTTAGCATTGTGGGTACTCAGGTCATTCAAGCTTAATTAAGATTAAATGTCAATAATCTTATTTAAATATAATAAGACCGGCGAAAATAAAAATCGTAGTTTCTAGAACGCGAAAATTAGAGGCATTTATTTTTTTTTTATATTCTATTGTCTCAAGATTTTTGCCTTTTAGTTTGTTTATGCTTTTCTGTTGCTTTCCACCACTCCAGTCTTTGTTTTACTTATTCATAACCTACGTTAATAAGTATGTATAAGTCTTATAATCGAATGTGTGAAATTAGTCTATTAATGCCAACAATTCTGGTTGCTGAAACAATTAACCGAATTTAAATTCGAATGTTAAAGTTTACTTCTACTTTCAAAGACATAAGCAAATAAATATTAATTATCTGTATTATATTTATACTTATTATATTTTGCTTGTAATAATCTTGTTTAAATAATGCAATAATTTGTACTTATTTCCCGGTTTTCGAAATCTTATTGCAAATATTAAAATAATATTTATATCGGAAGATTAAGGAAATTATAGAAAAAAATAAAAATTATTGATAAATTAAATTTCTTTGTCATATAATTACGCATACAATTAACAAACAAAGATTGATTTACGAAATATGTTGTTGCCGGTGATGAATCGATATGAACTTGATGCTTAGCAACAAAAAATAGGACGTAATATATATTTTTGTTCGTCTGAGATTTATGTCTAAGGATTTTCATTCGAGATGACTGTGTATAATGTATAAATTACAGCACGAGATCTAGTAACTTTTTCTTGAATCACGAATCAGATTTGTGGAGCGATGGAACCCCCATAATACCCAAGCTTTTTGGCATAATACATACGTTACTGCACTGCGCTGCTCAGAACTGAGCATGCGTAGAAAAATTCTACGATTTAGGATCACTGCCCTTCACTCATTCGCGCACGGTGAATCGTAGGTGTTCCTCTTAACTAGGGTTTGCTACATTAATTTCGCACGCAAAACGCCGGCCCTTCACTGAAGATTCATTAATGGTCTTGCCATATATTTTGCTTACGTGCTCGGCGGTGTAAATAAAATATGGAGACGTACGAGAGTCAAGTACAAGAAAAACTGCAGGATGGAGGTAAAAATTTCGTAACTATACTCGTCCGTTTTAAATTTCGCGTATGTATGAAATTTTTTTACACATATGAAATTTATAACTTCTCCTGGCGTCAGAATTGCATGCGATTGTCAAGTTCCCGCGCGCCTTTTTTTTACATAGTTATAATGTTTATTGCTTTCCAATAAAGGTAGATGTGGATTATAGACATAATATACAACATGGTAGTTGAACGCGTTTTTAAATGAAACTTTGAGGAAGTAAATTACGTGTATCGTGCACGGGAAAATTCCACGTATTATGATAATTAACTGTTAAAGAGCACGTGTTGCATTGTTTTTGCTTAGTCTTATGTCTTTTTGTGTCGTTCCGAATGTAATTCAATTCTCTATCTGTTCTCAATTAACAATTCAGAAAATGGCGTTTTGCGCGTCAATAATAGCTGATAAAAACACGTCAGAGTAAAAAAAATTATTGATTCGTAAAATTATATGTTTTCGTTTATAATAATTTACAGTTATTATTATAATATGAAATTAATGAAAATAAATAATTAATGTGATTTAAATAAAAATAATAATTTTTTAAATTAAAACATTCTTGAAAAATATAATTTTACTATATTATTATATTTTTTATTTACACGTTTTTTAATATAATGTCAGTGATTTTTTATAAAAAAAAATATAATTTTTATTTATGTTAAATATAATATAAAGTTTTTGTCATAATGAGATTTTATCAAAATAAAAATTACAGTTTGCTATGTATACTAAATTCAGATAATAATATTTATACCCTGTCAAATTTTACATTTTAGAATATGGATTTGTTTGGCAAGACTATCTTGATGCTACAAAGAGTGTGGAAGTTCCACAGATTATGTTCCCTCATGTGGAGTTGACATTGGAGAACAGTATTGAGGTGGGCATGTCACTAGAAGTACCAGTACAAAAAAATAATGCTGAGGAAGAGCAGTCATATTGGATAGCTTCTATCGTTATGGCTTGTGGACCTTTATTACGATTACGTTACTTTGGTGGTGACGATAGATCTTTAGAATTTTGGTTTAATCTTACAAAAGAGGCTGGTCATGAACTTGGTTGGAGTGTGAAAAATAATAAGAAATTAAAACCACCTGATGTTATATTTGAGAGATCATCAGATTGTGTAGATAAAGTACAAGAATTCTTGATGACTGCACGTACACTTCCACCTGAGATGTTGACAGGGGTAAGATACTAATATTTCTAGAATTTGGCACTGTAATTAATATTACTTTAATATTATTTACGTATTATTCATTTTCTTTATAGGATGGCTTAAGTATGACAGAAAGGATAAAACAGGGTATGAAAGTTGAAATAAGTGATGTGCTGCATCCATTCAAATTATGGGTAGCTACGGTAAGAACAAAGTTATAGAATTAGAAATTCATAAAGAAAAAAATAATCTTATTTAAAACTTGTAAAACACAATTAAAAAATAAATAGTATAATTCTTGTAATTATTGTGCAATAACAAAGAAATAGCAAAGTATTTACTTCTCTTTGCTCTAATAATTAAGAATATTTATATGTGATAGTCTTGGAAATATTTAATGGATCTTTCTTTTTCTAGATTATTGAAAACATTGGTGGACGTCTTTTATTGAAATATGATACTCCAGAATCTACTCGTGAAGACTTCTGGATATTTTGTACGTCTGAGCGTTTACATCCGTATGGATTTACGTCTAAATCAAATTCTACTTGGTTTTTGGAACCACCTAGTTCAATAATCGATATGCATACATATGAAGAATGGAAGGACTTGTTAGAATCTAAATCGAAAGATTGTGAGCTAGAGCGAAACTTATTTAATAATAATATAGATCATTCAAAACATAGTTTTGAAGTTGGAATGAAATTGGAAGCTTTGCATCCAGCAGATCGAATAAAAATTTGTCCTGCTACTGTAACGAAAGTATTTGATGATATATATTTTCTTGTGAATATTGATATATATTCTGGATGTTTAAACGAATCAAATAATACGCTTGTCTCTAACAATTTAACTTCAGAAAATAATACATGGTTGTGCACTGCAGACCATCCATATATATTTCCAGTTGGATGGGCGCAAAACAATAATATTATGTAAGTATCAAATATAATGAGTATCAATCTTAAAATAATTTATTCTATTAAAATTCTTTAAAAATATACATATAATCGCATAAACTATTTGAATATTTTTGTATATAATTCTTCGAGTTTGACATTATTTTGCGTGCTGAAATCTTAATCTGAATATTATAGGATTACCCATCCGCAAGGTTGGACTTCAAAGACGGGAGATTTTGATTGGAATGAATACTTGGAAGCACTTCATGCTAGCGCAGCGCCTGAAAATTTATTTAGCGAACGTGCGAGTGCTATTGAGGCAGGTTTTGAATGTGGCATGAGATTGGAGGCTGTTGATCCAGAACATGAACATGTAATATGCGCAGCCCACATTAATAAAATCGTTGACAATCTGTTATGGATAAAATTAGATAATGACAAGTACTTTCGGCCGGAACACATAGTCGACATATATTCTTTGCATATATTTCCTGTCGGATGGTGCGAATCTAATCACTATTCATTAAAACCACCGCATGATTACATAGAAATCTGTAAAAAACTAGAAACGTTTGCAAAGGAGAAGAAGAAAAACAATGTTTTGGACATACCGATATCTGAACCACGCTCTTCTCTTTGGTGTCCAAAGATATATTTTAATTATCGATGTTTCACAGGTCCCATGATATCAAAGGGTAAACTAGCGACTCTTCCAAAATCAGTGGGACCTGGACCTGTTATACTAGTCATGAGGGAAGTTTTATCAATGATAGTATCTGTTGGCTATAGGAGTGCTAGAATTTTGAAGGTTTTACAATGTGATACCAAGCCAGATCCCGGTTATCATTTAGAAGTCTTAAAGGCAAAGCACAAAAATAATACATATCGTGCGAGTGTAGCTATTGTTACATCCGGTGACATGGTAGCAGATTTCTGCAGAAATACTTGTAAAAAATTATTGGTATGCCCAAATTTATTCGGTCCGTTGCATATATCGGAAAATGAATGTCCAGATGAATGTTATAAAACATCGAAAACAAAATATAGTAAGTAATTGAATATTTTAAAGAAGTTGTGTTGCACATATACAAACTCATTGTATTCATAACATTATGTAATTAATATATAAAATACATATAAACACACACACACACACACACACATATTTACTATTGATATTTTCAATTTTCAGCAGCATCGATTGGAACTGGAAAAAGAGGAAAACCGAAAGGATATACGAGCATCATGGTACAAAAACCGAAACCTTGGGGTAGAAAACGTAAAAGACGACGTGGCAGATGGGCACAAAAACACAAGGAGGTTCAGGAAGAATATGATCAAGAAGATGAACTGCCATATATATCGTTAGATCTGGTAAAGCACATCTCAGAGAACCTCATTGAAGAAGAATACGACGGAAGACAACCGCTCTCAGAAATAGATATCATGATACAGAAAGGTTTAGAGAAATCCGATAAATCAGATGACGTTAAAACTGATATGGTTTCCAGTAATATTTCAGAAGATTCTGGTAGTTCATTCAATGATAGAAAGCCCAAAGATCGAGAACTGCCTAGTCCTCCAAATTTAAATTTGAACCAACATTCCACAAGATTCAGTCAAGGCACAGGAATCACTAGAGGGATTAAAAGAGATTGGGACACAAGCATAGAATCTGATTGCTCAGAAGCAGATGCTGAGTACGTAAGAATGCAAAAGACCCAACGACGACCAAAGACTCGGAAGCTCGATTCAAATCCGTTATATTGGAGCGTAGACGATGTGTTTCGATATCTCAGAAAAACAAATGACTGCAAGGATATTGCATATCGCATCAAAGAAGAAGTGAGTTTATACTCCGTTTAACGAAAGAATGACCTCGGACGAAAACTCGTCCGTTTTGCGCAGGTCTTCATAGCATTGTACAATGTTACATTGCTTGCTATGCTCAAACCGAAGTCATTCTCTCGTTGAACAGAGTATATGTGTATCTTAATTTTGAAAATAAAAATTTTAATTATGATTATAATTAAAAGTAATATCTCTCTGTTCATTAGGAAATTGATGGTCTTGCGTTCTTGTTGCTGAATCTTCCTTCCCTTACTCAGCATATGAAACTACGAACGAGTTTAGCCATGAAAATATGTCGACACGTTGAACAGGTCAAAGTTACATTTTTTCTACGACATATTCACGAAGTAGAACCGGAACAATATCAAATTGTCTAATTGATTTGATGTAACCAATAAAACCTTCCTTTATTCACGATGTACGTTATATATACATGTAGCTATAGGATTGACTGAATTAACAAATTTAAATAGAATTCAATTAAGATCTTGAATTATTGAAAAAGTTTTATGTCTTTTATGTCGCATTGATATTTATTACTGTTTTATTTTTATTTATTATTAACAACTTTTTCTAAGATGCGTATTTGCATCAATAATATTAAAATACTTATCAATTTGTGATATTACTACTCCAGTTTCAAAGACTGTATTTCAAGATCAATAAATAATAGGCACACAGTTTATTTGAACTGAAATTGTATAAATTCACAAGAAATATTAGGTACGAAGAACTGCCTTGATATGAATATGGCATTTTCCATTGTGTGTTCATTTTTATTTTAGTTATAATTATACAAAGTTTTTTTTTTAAAGCTCGGAAGATTTTATGAAAAGTACAAGGATTGTGATCAAATTGATCAGTTTGTATATAAAGTGATATAAGATACATATGCATGTATTTTTTCGTTTCAGAACATAAGTAATAAATATATAAATTTTAATTTTAATTAAATATTTCTTTTGTTTTTATATTAATTATATTTTATATTTTACTATAGCTTGGTGGAGACTTAAATTATGATGCTAAATACATTTTGTCATTATCTTAGAAGAGCTATTTTAGTATTTAAATTATAATTATCTTTTTTTTTTAATATTTTTATAAATATGTAGCTACATAAGAAATTTTAAAATTAAAATAAAGACTAAGATGTATGTTTAATATATATTTAAAAAAAAAGAAGCAGATCGTATACATAAATTCTCCTAAGATATTTCTTTTCTTTATGTATCAATTATATTTTGTTTTTCATCACATTGAAAAAGAAAATTATTAAATTTTATTTATCATAATCTTAGAGTTAAAAGATTTAAATTAATGTTAATTATGTTATATTTTACTATGTGGCGATTTTGGAGTAGAGAGTTACGTCGATGCTCTCTGAAAAGATCCGGATTCAAATCTACCAAGAACACATCAGATTTTATTTGATCTCTCGGAAGGTAATGGCAAACCACCGAAAGTGTCTTTGCATTGCTTTTTTCGATATAATCGTTCGAAACCAATGTTAAAAACTATAAGTTTCATGTAAGTGGATATATACAGAAAATGTTTTCTAACAAAAAGATGATCGATTTGAGAAGCAAAATTAATTATTGAGGAAAACAAAGGTAACATGGCCTTTAGACTTTATTTGACGTATAATAAATGTAGCTTTAATGTCTTTATAACTCCTCTGTTCTCAGTCTGTTGCTCTATTCATGTTATATTTTATTTTTCATAAAAACATGCAGCTACATAGGAGATCCTTACATTATGATAAACTAAGTAAAGGATAATATATATTTCAAAAGGCAAATATAAATTATGTAACTCCTAGATTTTATTTTTAATTGAATTTTTTGTTCATACATGATTACTTTTCACCTTATATTGAAAGACTTTTAAATCACAATGCTAAATTTTATTTATCATGATTATAAAACTACACAGTAAAAAATATTTTGTATTTGTTAGAAATTTGTGTTGAATGTTAATTTAACACAAAATATTCAAATAACAGAATCACATTATATTAAATTAACACTCGGATATTAAAAATTCAATACAAAATTTTTAATATTCGAGTATTAATTTAACATAATGTGATTGTGTTATTTGAATATTTTGTGTTAAATTGACATTTCTTAGTGTTATTAAAATAATACAATTTATGAATAAGTAAACTAACTACAATTTATGAGTAAGTAAACTAAATAACATGAAAATAATGTTTTTTAAAACATAAATTCTAAGATAAATAAATAAAATGTGTCAATTTAATGTATAAATGTTAAATTTATTGAAACATATTTTAATTTTAATATATAAATATAAATGTTAATTTTAATGAAGAAGTATAATTACTTACAAACTGTGTTACGAATTTTTACACGATATTTGTGTTACTGTCTAAAATATTCACCTTGTGTTAAATTAACATAGAAATTTGAATGATTGTTAAATTTAACACAAATTTTCCAATTGTATGTACATAAAAGATATATTTAAATTATAAGGTCAATTAATTATATATGTTACAAAGACATACATATAAATTACAGATAACATATACGAGTATCGGTGAAGTGTCAATTAATATAAATATTATCGATAATTATCTTTAAATTACAAATCCTTAAATTACAATATCTCGCCGATAACGAAGTCGAGTATCTCTCTCGGTACAGTAGATAACGTTACCGACAAAGTAACGGTGCTCTCTACTTCTCTCTCTCTCTTTCTCTGTCTAAATATACACATATATATATCTAGTCTTCCTAGGCCAGTCACCAGTGAGAAACCCAGAAACACCGAGCGCGGCGTGACGCGTAGAGCGCACACACGCACACAGATAAGACGTTTACACGCACAATACACTGAATAGTGAGGTACCGTACGGCGAGTTACGTGTTCGAGTCGGTGGTTTCTGTAGTCCTTTCGACGATGCCCTGGTGATAGCGACAAGGTTTCGGCACCATGACTGCGCCACCGAATGCCAAAGGATCGGTAAGTCTACGATCAACCCGATGCAACCGATGCGTCGCGACGGCGACGTCCGGGCGATCAATGCGATCTTACGGGTGTGCCCGCTTTTCGTTCTACCGTTTCCCATTCCCATTCGTGTTTCTCGTCGCCCGCGCCCGTTCACGTTTGCAAACTACAGTTTGCCGCGCCACACCGCGTCACATCATAGTGGCCAGTAGTGACAAAATTGTACGCCGTGGAAACAGGACGCCCTCCTGGCGACCGGAACGAGACGCGCCCGTTTCGTCGAGGAGATCGTTAATTCGAATTAATTCTGATCGCGTTTCCGTTTCGCGGAGAGTCATGAAGGACGACGAGTGAGATCATCGCGGCAAGACGTCGAACGCAACGACGCGTTCCAATCGTCTTGCGAGTGCCTGAATCTTCCTTGGATCTTCCTTGTGACATTCGAGTGGTTCCACGGATTATTGATAAAACTGTATCCGTTGGTGAATATACGTGAGAAAACACGCAGTCCCCCTTTCACGGCTTTGTTTCTTTTTTTTTTCCTTCTCATCGATGCCGGGTGCACGCCCATTTTTTTTTTTCGTATCACTATTGGCAACCATCGTCCCACAACATCCCGGTGAATTTGAAAAATTTGGATAATTGGGTCAGCTTCGATCTTGCGGCTGATCGCGCTAAGGGTTTTAAGCGCACGCGCGTGTATGTTTATCTGTGTGGGTGTAATTTTGTGTTTACTGCATTGATAAAAGCGCCACGGGGTACATGACCGCGGAGTGATGTATGATTAATTGAAGAAAATCAGACCGGGATTCTATATATATATATATATATATATATATATAGATAGATAGATAGATAGATAGATAGATATATAATATATCGTTCGTATCGTTCCGGATGTGACGAATTTTTCTGTTTATTGATCTTTTTTTTTTAAGGAAGCCGGAAGACTCCGAGTGCTGTTACGTGTCGAAACATTGAAGGCTTTCAGTCTCATAAAATCTATCTCATTTAATATCTTCCAAAAGCTTCTGAAACAATTTCCTCATTAAACAATGCCTAGTACGATATCCTGAGTATGTACATTGCAAAAGTGTGGTGATTGTCAATAAGAAATACAAATAAAACGAATTTTATATAATACAAATAGCAGTATTATACATTCGTGTTCTGTACATTTTTTTTCTTCGAAAACAAAAATTAATATCAAGTAAATAATTAGTTACAATTTATATATGTACATATTTTTTTTAATAAACAATCTTATAAATATTTTCTAATGATGTTAAAGTATATATGTGAGAATCACTTAATAATTTTTGTATATTTATTGAAGTGAAAATTAATGTGAGATACGAATGACTCATATTGTATAGTAAAAGATCGATTGTGTAGTAAATCATTGTATACATTAAGAATTAAATGAAAATTAATCGATGGAATTAAAACACAAATGATTAATTTTTACAAGAACGTAGGACTCTTAATTTAAAAACAGTATCAGGAGTATATAAGGGCATATAAGAAATATAAAGAAATATTTTAAAACATGAAAATTCAAGTGAGAAGTATATATATACTATAATATTCTGTAATTAATTGAAAATCATTATATATATATATATGTATATATACAATTAGAAAACGCTATATTCAGTCAAGACGGATTTTCGTATATTTTTAAAAAAAATTTATACAATTTCCGTTCGAATTTCAGCTGAAATTTTTTGCAATAAATTATTTATAGGGTTTAAAAAATGTTTATTAAAATATAAATAATATTAAATTGCTCGTTATTTGTGATATTACTATTTCAGTCTAGAACTTCGATCTAGAACTGTGTTTTAAAATCAACAAATAATATTGATGTTTGAAATACAAATTGTATAAATCCATAAAAAATTAGGCGTGAAGATCCGCTTTAATTAAATATCACGTTTTCTATTCATTTGTATTTTGGCTGTGTTCGTATTTTACTGCCAGTTATCAGTATAATATACGTAACGGAAATATAAATTTTCAGTAGTAGCAATCAACTAGCAGCATACCCTATTATCTATTCTACGAATGTAGACACCCTTTAATTTCGGTTCAATTTGTTATCTTCTAAGGGCCAGGACATACAAAAAACTTAAGTAGTAAAATTAAATAGTAAACGGATTAGTCAATAGAGATCGATAACGTAAGCAATATTAAATTCATAAACATATTGATTTCCTTATCTTAAGGGCCATGGCACACAAAAAACTTAAGACAGTAAGACGTAAGCAGTAAGAAAATCAACATTGGATTAGTTACTGCTTACGTTATGGCTTTACGGACTCTACTGTGATTAGTCAATTCGCTAACTGCTTATGTTTTACTGCTTAAATTTTTTTGTGTGTTATGGCCCTAATTTTTAAAATTAGAAAACGGCAGACGGAAATTATAAACCAAAAATAAAAATAGGACAAATGAGAGGCACGGTTATTAATGCGCAAAATTATTAAATAATGATGTTACTTTTTTATTGGAAAAATGCGATGTCATCCAGGAAAATTGTACGTTTCGAATGACTTTGAAGTTCTTCTCAACAACGAATTACAAATTCATGTACTCGATACTTTATTGTAAGCACGTTTAAGAGAGCGTTTATTTCATTACATTATATTTGCATGAATATTTAATTGCGATATTTATTAAATGGTAATCCAAAGTTTCAAGACAAGTTCTTTATTTGTCGAGATTTTATGCTATATTCAAGGGTGCGGTCCACTTAGCACTACAAACGCTTCGAAAGCATGATCAATCATAAGAAAGACTGATCAATCATAAGAAAGAATTTCATTAATTGACCAATCAAAAAATGTTTCGAAACATTTGTAGTATCAAATAGACCGTAGCCTTAATGTGGCAATTGTTGTTGGTGACTTGTCTTTGAATCATGAGAGGATGTATATACATGTATAAAATTTGTAATTTATTGCTGAGGAGGACTCCAAAGTGAGTTGAAACGAAAATACAATTTTCATAGACGTAATTTTTTTTCGAGCAAAATTATTACTTAATAATTTTGTGCATTAATAACCGCGTCATATTCTCATTCATCTTATTTGGTTTCTATTTTTGGTTTTAATATCGAGAGTCCGTAATGAAGTTACATTTTGAATGGTTTGAATATATTGAATTGAGATTGAAATTAATCTTACATTGATCTTATGGGCCTAAGAATTAGAAAAAGATGAAGAATAGATCGAATCGAGATTAAAATTAAATAGACTGGTAGAAATAGGTTCGTGTTTTATTTGTATCTGACTGAATCTAGAATTTTAATTAATACAGCAAAATTTTTTTCCTATATATATTGCAGTAAGAGTGTAAAATTCAATAATTATATATTTATATATTTATTAATTGCTTAAGATTTTTAAAATTATTATCATCAGTAAACACTATTGTACACTGAGAAAAAATGCTGTTGATTCAAGTAAAATATATATTATGGACTGTCACTAACATAAATAATTAATTCATGTATACTTTTATTGATATAAAAGCATAAATTATTATTTCAATAATCAAGGCCTTGTCAATAAAAATATATATAAATTAATCACTTATGTTAGTGGCAGCCCATAATATCGACTTTAATTGAATCAACAGCATTTTTTTCTCAGTGTAAGTAAACTAATATTTGTCTGTTAAAACTGTTTAGTAAAAGCATATTGCTTAAGCTAAATTCTTTGCGAATTGTATATCTTGTTAACAATGATTTAACTGCAACTTGATAGCTTTTGATTTTTTATTTTAATTTAAATAAAAGGAAAAAAGTATAAGTTATTATCTTTGATTATTTGTTATTTAAGATAAATATTCACCATGAAATTAAAGAAAAAGATTTTTCGAAGATATACAAAAAGATAAATATCCTACATATATATAATTTATATATACATATAATATGTATGTGTATGTGTGTGTAACATATACTATATGATAGCTAATTCGTTTTTACTGTAACATATAAATCTCTCTGATGCGTTTTGTCATTTTACAAATGTTTTGAATCTTTTCTTGAAACCTTTTTGTAACTCAAGGGTGAAGGATTTTATTCATATATCTGTTAACCCTGGCTGTCCTTTGTTCCGGACATCATAAATACTTTTGCTTCAGAAATCGTAAATCTTTTTTCACAATGGACGATCACTAAATATTATTTAGTTAGAGTATATTTGTCTTGTGGTATTGATTATTATTTTGAGAAAGATCTTCAGAAAAAGATTCATTTCGAGTGTAAAGTTTCTTTAGTTCTCATCTGTCGCTCACATGAAATTTGACTCTGCATATGTGCGCTGTATGTCGGACATATCGGTTCGCTTTAGTAAAGCATTTGATAAAAAAATGAGTTTCTTTTTTTTCTTCTACTTTAAAATATGACGTTGCGTCTCGCATGTAACTTGGAGAATCTCGGAGAAACAATTTGAAAGCTTTTGCAGGTGGTATATTATAAAAACTGCTTATAAATTATTAATACATTTCTGCTTTTTCTGATTTTTAGTATTTTCGAGCAAATTCCGATTAACTTATTGGATGATATTTGTACAATTTTATTCATGTTAATGAATATTTTTTACAAAGTATTTAAAAGCTGAGAGAATTAAAAATTTAAAAATAATGAATAGATAGTGAGCCAGGCATGATTAATATCTCAAACGTTCTATTTATTTTTAAATTATACGTCCTCAGAAAATAAAACTTACAAAAATATAGAAGAAAGATTATTATTATGAGATAGGCGTCTAATATGAGACAGCGGCGTTTCTGCTAAACTAATAGACGTTATTTATTGGTTCCACTATGAATTTATTGCTCTTGGATCGAAAACTTTAGTAGGAAATTTATTTTTTAGATTATGCTTGCAGTCATCGTAAAAAAAGATTTAAGAATTTGGATTATCTTCAAGTTTCATTGAGATGAGCCTTTAAGCATTGTTAATTATTTAATAAATAAATATTTGGCAATAAATTCTTCATGTAGTGATGGAGTAAAGTCGTACTAATAGAAAAATACGGAATATGTTAAATTGCTTAATTACAGAAATTAGATTTAATGATCGCAAAACGTAAAGAGTGGAAATCGTAATATGAGATACTCAGGGTATTTCTAATATGAAATAACCAATACCCCTATATTATAGTGAAAATCGTTGCTAAAGTATAAATTATTGTACAATAATAAAAAAGGCAATGAACGGAATGAACGTCAAGTGCTTATATCTGCGATGCTTGATTCAAACTATTTGAAAACGAGGATGTAATCTATCTCATGTTCATTTTTCGCGCACGCTGGCTGGCTGTTTGTTTGTATTTTAGAAACATATTAAATAAAGTTTTTTAATTGCAATACTGATATACTTTGCGTTTTACTGTCGATTTCTCGAGGCATCTTATATTAGAAGCACAATTTTTTTACTTTGCGATTTGCTCACTTTTTACAACTCTTTAATTTTCAAAAAAAAATGAAATTTGAATTAAAACATTATATAACATTATCTTAAACTTATTAAATTCCCTTCAAAATGACCTGTTATTTTTTTAAATTCTACCTATAGACTTCTAGTATTTATCTAAAATGAACTCGTAATAGGTATCTCGTAATAGGAGCCTTTCCTCTATACATGTCGAGTCAACGCTTCCATAATGATTACAAACAGAAACTATCAGTTATGTTCATTGTGACAAAAATGTGTCGAAAATCTTATATATCTGTCATGGATACAGATGCAGATTGTCGCTCACAATTGATAAAAAATGTTAATATTGCAGAAATCATGATTTATTTTTTTTTAATGGGATCAACTTAATTTGAGCGAAGATTGATGAAGTTGTCAGTTAAAAGAAAACTATTGAGATAAATATGAAAGGAAAGATTAAAAATAAGAGATAATAAATTGTACAGTTAGAAATTTTGCCGTGAATAATTCTGCCGATTGAATTAATTGTCGATTAAGTTAACATGGATTTGATCAAAGATGTCCTAGTCCTTTATCATTTTTGACGAGAGAAACCTTTAATAAAAGAAATATTATTGTTTTAGCGTTCTAAGTACGAAGCGACAATGAGATTTGCCGTGTGTATTATTTGCACGCTGGTGCTTGGCACAGCAGCTGTAGGTGAGTGTAAACAATTTAATCGCTCGCGGATTACTTTTTATATTTATTATAATTAATATAGCTAAGAAGTTTATTCTATTATGCTACGAATTGCAATGGATTTTGCTATTAAACCTGTGATTTTTTAATTTTCAATTATAGTACGTGTCCCGGAGAATGTAGAAGGTGAAATACACTATTATGGAAACCGTTTTTCGTAATCGTGCTTTCTATTATAAACAATCTTTCATTCACGCAAAGACCATTTTGCCACAGAATAAATTCTCTACACGGGGCTGCTATGTTTTTGTGTATTTACATTTACATATATACATGTCCCTATTTGTTTACACTCCAGATCATGTACACTTCTTAGTATTTGTACATTCACGCAATTACACCTATGTCTAGAGTATCTTTGGCTGTTAAAGCCTGTTCTACAATGTGCTCTTTGTTTCTTATTTTTTGCTTTTTCCCTCCTTGATGACTGTTTTAGCAATTGTATTTCTTGTTACTGTTTCTCGTTTTTTCCGAAGTTTGTTAACTTTTATCTCGGGCGACAAAAAACAAAAAAACCAGATAAGAAGCAAAAAGATAAAATAAAAAAAAGGAAACAAAAAAAAGGAAACATTGTAGAATAGGCTTAAAATATACATGAAACATTCATGAAAACATTGTAAATCATTTTTATGTGAATATTTTATTACCATATACATTATTTACGTTATTTTATGTGCAATGCAACATAATTAACATAAATAACAATATAACATAAATACAACATGGTTCCAATACAACAATAAACATACATACAACATAGTTTCAATATGAACTGTAGAATATTATTTTTATTAGATTCGAGATTCATTACTTTCAAATATTTGTATGTACCTATCCTGTACATATCCTTTAAAGAACATTTTCTTCTATCGTGTATTTGTTCTCTTTATATCCTCTTAATGTATTTATTTCAATTAAGTTATAGTAAGGTGTGGCTGACCTTTATGATAATTAATTAAAAATCACGAAGATCATCTTTCACAGCGGAGTTTCATTACATTAAACAATTATAAATGTTTCTTGTTTAGATTACATTTGTGTATTTCTCTTTTACTAGTTTACTTTAATGGCACAATTGTTCTGGACCTAATATATTTTTTTGTTTATTAGTTCAATCACCGCCACGAATATCTAAACAGCCACCAACGGATGAGCAACTGTTTCAAGTGGCACGACCAAACGCCAGTGAAAATCATAAACCATTTCTAATTGAATGTGAAGCGGAAGGAGAGCCAGCTCCAGTGTACGTATCTGATTTTTTTTAGATTTGATTTTTATTTTGTTTTTTATTACATATAGAATATTGTTATCTTTAAGTCATCTTTTACACGGTCTGTTGTCATTATTAGATAGTATCTCGCAAGTGCTATCAAGGAAATAGCTATTATGTAAATATGACACTTGAAGTTGCTTAAGAATGGAAAACGTACTTTCGGAATATTTCATTGCACTCACGTCGAGCTTATTCATCTCATGCAGTATAGAGAAGAAGTCGGTGCAACTGGTCGATCTTAATTACAAAGATGATCTCATAGCTTTAGGATGTGTGAAATAATCATCACTAATACTGACTTATCTAACCATACGGGCGTTGGTGCAATTTTTTATAAACAAATAAAGAATGATTATATAGTTTATACATATAGTGTGTGTGTGTGTGTGTGTGTGTATATAAAATCTTGGTTATAAGAAGAAATTATATTATTTATTTATAAAAAGAAATTTATTCACAAATTAGAAAAAACAAATTATAAAACGCGTGTTAAATTTCATCATGTATGTCGATGTTGAATTAATTTTAATAATGAATTTAAAAAATAACTTGTTAAATGATAAGTTTAATCAACGATTTATGTGCCAATATAGACATATTATAAGACATTGTTATAAGATTTATCTTTTTCATTTTTATTTTTTACTATGTTTTTATTATGTGTTAAAAATATGATTTAACGCATGTTAGAAAAAATTCTGATATTGTATAATTTTATATAGATATCATTGGATTAAAAATGGAAAACCCTTTTTGTGGCCAGCGTATGACGATCGCATTTCTCAACAACCTGGTAGAGGTACTTTGGTTATATCAAGACCGCAAAATGAAGATCTAGGACAATATCAGTGTTTTGCTGAAAATGACGGGGGCACAGCTACATCGAATTCGGTGTTCGTTCGAAAGGCCGAATTAAATTCGTTTAAGGATGAAAATCCGATACCGTTAAGCGCGACTGAAGGTGCACCATTTAAACTTACCTGCCAACCACCCGATGGCTGGCCTAAGCCAAACGTTTATTGGCTAATTCAGGATATCGCTGGTAGTATCAAGTCAATCAATAATTCAAGGATGACCCTTGATCCGGAGGGTAATCTCTGGTTCAGCAATGTTACGAGAGACGACGCTTCGGATGATTTTTATTATGCCTGTGCCGCCACATCTGTGTTCAGAAACGAATACAAAGTAGGCAATAAAGTTTTGCTAAATGTAATTTCTACGGGTGCGTCTAGCGGCCAGAACAAATATGCTCCTGAAAGGCAATATGTCACCAGGAAAAATGAGATTGCTATGCGCGGTAAAAAGGTAGAACTGTATTGTATTTTTGGAGGGACGCCTTTGCCGCAGATGGTTTGGAGCAAAAATGGTCAAATGATCAAGCCGAGCGATAGGATAATTCAAGGAAATTATGGCAAATCTCTCATTATAAAACACGTCAATTTTGAGGACCAGGGGCAATATACTTGCGAAGCATCAAACGGAGTGGATCAAGCCCAATCGTATTCTATAAATCTGCAAGTAATGGCCTCACCGTATTTCATCGTTGAGCCGGAGTTCGTGAATGCTGCGGAGGACGAAACTGCAGAAATCAGATGCGAGGCTAGCGGAGTGCCCGTTCCTGAAATCAAGTGGATCCGTAACGGTAAACCGATATCCGAAGCGCCGGAGAATAAAAGAAGGAAAGTCACGTCGAATTCCATTATCATCGAGAGATTGGTGAAAAATGATACGGCAAATTATGGATGCAACGCTACTAATTCGTTTGGATACGTTTACAAGGACGTATTTATAAATGTGTTAGCGCTCGCGCCAGATATCACGCAACCGCCTATGAACTTAAGCTCAGTGGATAGCAAGACCATTCGGATTACGTGCCGCGTTTTCGGCGCGCCTAAACCCGAGGTCAAATGGATCAGAAACGGACAAGAATTAACCGGCGGTCGTTACAAAATTCTAGATGTAGGCGATTTGGAAATCGAGAATGTGATATTCCTAGATGCCGGTACTTACACGTGTTATGCCAAAAATAAGTTGGGTGAGGTGAATGCATCCGCTATTTTGATGGTGAAAGAGCATACTAGGATAACAGATGTGCCAGAGGACTATGAGGTCGCAGCCGGCTCTACTGCCACATTTAGGTAAAATTTTGCAAACAAATATTGAAATTTCAATAAAAGGAAAGATAAATCTATAATCTTATGTATAATTACAAAATATCGCTTATAATTTTTGTTCTACGTTTATTCTAGGTGTAATGCTGTTACTGATCCCACTCTACCTCTAACCATAGACTGGTTGAGCAATGGCCAACCAATAGACTTTGAGATGGAACCGAGATTTGTACGAAGTTCCGATTATTCTCTATTGATTACGAAGACGACTGAATTGGATTCTGGTATCTACACATGTGTCGCCCGCACTGATCTTGACGAAACAAGCGCGCAAGCGACATTGATAGTTCAAGATGTACCTAATGCGCCGAGATTAATCAGCATCAAATGCCAATCTAACTCTGCTATTGTACAATGGATACCTATGGGAGATAATAGATCTCCAATTCTACGCTATACGATCCAATATAATACTACTTTTACACCAGATACCTGGGAGATAGCTCACGATCAGGTCCCAGCTACGGACCAGACGTACGAAGTGCCTATGTCACCCTGGGCTAATTACACGTTCCGTGTTCTTGCGTGGAATAAAATAGGTGAGAAAATCCTTTTTTTTTTTAATCAATTTACTATGGTTATTATTTTCTCTTTGGAATAAATAATATATATATATCATTATAAACCGATATAACGATATTGCTTTTTACACAGGTACTTCTTTACCGTCATCACACAGCGATGTTTGTACTACCTTACCGGATCTTCCTAATAAAAATCCGGACAATGTCGTGGGCAAGGGTACAACGCCACAAAATTTGGTTATTTCATGGACAGTCATGTCACAGATAGAGCATAATGGCGCCAAATTTGAATATAGAATATTTTATAGAAGAGATATACGGGGTGAAGACTGGATTACAAATAATATACATGATTGGAGAAAAAATACTCTTGTGGTAGAAAATCAACCTACTTATCAGAGATACAGAATTAAGGTTGTCGCGATAAATGAAAAAGGAGAATGTAGAGTTCCAGCTAAAGAAGTTATTGGATATTCCGGAGAAGACGGTAGTCTATTGATAAAATTGCTCAATTACGATATATTAAGACTGCACATAAATAAGAGAGAAGAAACCTATTTTCGGTCAAAGCGGACTTTGTTACTTATAAGAAGAGTTTCTATTTCTTTCAGTGTGATTAATTTATGTATATATATCGAAAATAAATTATGCCGTGTTTGAACGTTTTGTTGAATAGACTTTGTAGGTAATATTTTTTAATGTATGAAAAGATCCCGCACTGCTTATATGGAAAATTGGATTTCGATAAAATTAGTTTTCACATATAATATAGCTTATAATATGGTGAATAAGAGATATCATGTATATAAGATTCAATAATGGAATTTGTAAGCTGCAGTATATCAAAGATATTTTGTGTATGAGCACAAGTTTTACATCTTTGATACTATACTATAGCTCAAAAACTTTATCGAGCCTTATGTCTATCTTTTATTTACATATGTGAAAACTAACTCATTTCATCGAGATTCAATTTTCCATATTAGTTCTTTTCTTTCATATATTAAAAAAAATACAAGATCTATCTAACAAAACACTCGGAAACAGCATAATTTGTTTTTGATGTTTTATTATGCTCAAAGAGATTAGAATTTCTATTGTGTCCTCTCCTTGTGAGCAATATTCATGTAAACGTATAAATACAATTTATCAGTTCTGTAGATTGCCGATTTGATTTGTCAGATTTGAAACACAATCATAAACTGAAATCATAATTTTACAATTAATTAATTGATTTAATAATTATAATCTATTTATAACAATGCTCCTAATATCTTAAAAACTTGTAAATAATTTGTGAAAAATACAACCGGAATTCGAACTTGAATCTCCTGAATTCCGTTCTCCCTATCGAGGCATAAGATATTAATCATAATAATCAGTATACGTATGTGAAAGAATGTCTTTTTTAATCGACGCGAAATAAAGTCTAATAAACTGAATCGGTGCATTCTACAAATGCAGTCTACAAATTGATAATTGTTTTGAATATTCACATGTGAGTATTACTAACCACTAAAGTTGCACCAATTTCACTTTGACTTTAAGCGAGACTTAAAATTTTATCTGTCTCGTTTTAAAGCCAAAAAGAGACCAACGTTGGTGCAATCAGTCCTAAGACTCGCTTTGATCAAAAATGATTTTTTTCTCTCTTATTTATATTTAAATACTTGTCTCAGTTTATTTTATTTAATATGCTAAGATTAATTATTTTAATATCAATAATTAACTATTTTATGCGATTTGTAAAACATTAAATCGTTATTTCAGTACCCCTACAAGCACCCGGCAACTTTACAGTAGATAAACCAATATCGGGTACATCTGCTTATGTGCGTTGGAGTCCGGTACCTGAAGATTCGGTAAGAGGTGAATTAGTGGGATACAAAATTCAAACGTGGACGGAGAGGGATGGTGAAAAGGGAATGCGTGAGATTGATATTCGCGGTGGTAATAAAACTGAAGCATTAGTTGAGAAGTTTGTTCCGTACAGTAAAAATTATGTGAGAATGCTCGTTTACAACGGCAGGTAATAATACTTTGATTATATATTGCTGTCCAAATTTTGCTTCTTGTAACCATCTTTAAATAATGTTTGTTTTGTTCAGATACAACGGTCCTACGAGCGAGACTTTAAACTTTAACACACCAGAAGGAGTACCAGGGACAGTACTTGGTCTAGAAGCATTCCCCATGGGATCCAGTGCGTTATATCTAGCGTGGCAGCCGCCTGCAGAACCGAATGGTATTTTAACCGGATATAGAATTTATTATCAGGTTGTGAACGGCACAAAGCTAGGAACGTTACTCGAGAGAAAGCCAGATGTTACGGATCCAAAAGCTAAGAGTGCCAAATTAGCCACATTAGCGCCTGATACAATATACCGCGTTCACATACGTGCCACAACTAGTGTCGGTGAAGGCAATGAGTAAGTATCGCGTGAGTTACAAGAAGTTAACATTAGTAATATTTGTATTATTTGTAAAGTGATAAACATTATTTTGTTATTTTATCTATGTTACTTATAATTTTGATGTATTTTTACAGCTATTTTATCGAACAAAAAACAAAAATGTCTCAACGACCTGACATCCCACAATTTATATGGGAAACTGTACCAGTGGAGAATGGATATTCAAACGTTAGGATCATTTGGGTGCCGAATTTTAATGGTAATCCGGGAAGTCATTTCTTCGTCAAGTATAAGCTGAAAGGCGAAACGATATTTTTGGAGACGGATCCCGAGTTCCAGTCGAATAGTATTGAGGTATGTCTATAACGATTTGTGTTTGACGCTTTTTGATATGTTAATGGATTCTATTAATCGAAATTCTTTCGGATATCTTTTGTATTGAAATCTTAAACTATTATGCTTAAATTAATAGTGTGATTAGTATTATGTTCATTAAATTTACATTTTGATTGTATCTAACTTCATTCTAATTTATTATAAATAAGATATCACTTAAATACGAAAAGTGTCACTTGATTAAAACATATTGAACCAATACATGTATGTATTCTTTAAATAAATTTATCTTAGAAATATGATTGCGCGCTGTTATTATCGGATTTTCAACGCAATCTGAAATATTAATCTCTATCTGAAATATTAATGATCTTTCCAAATTTAATTACATACATCTTAAAAATCTGTAAAGAACTTATTACGAAAAATATTACCTCAGCCAAAAATTGAACTCGGATCTCTAGTATTCCATGCAAGCATCTTAAATCTTTAAAGATCGAGATAATATTTTTCGCAGTAAGTTCTTTACAAGTTTTTAAGATGCATGTAATTAAATTTGGAAGGATTATTAATATTTTAGATGGATTACGTTGAAAGCTCGAGAGTAAGGGCACGCAATCATATTTCTGAGATAAATTTATTTTAAAAATACATATTATGAGACACGGTAATAGCTCGGCGTTAAGAGAACGCGGAGCGATGAGAGAGTTGTCTGAGATCACGATATGTATTACTTCAACATCTAGTTTCGACCATCAAGTAGCGCTTATCATATTTAGAATTAATGTAGTCACATAAATGGTCTTATTTTCAATCTTATTATTGTGTAAACAAAATAATTATATGATTATTAAAAATCACATAGGTTCGCGGTCTTCAAAGTGGCGAAATCTATATAATGTCAATTGTCGCTGTCGATGGAGACTACATAAGCGAGAGTGCTCATCAAGAAGTACAAACAAGTAGCGAAGGACCCATTATTCAACCGAAAGAAAATGTAGCGACAGCTGGTTGGTTCATAGGTAATGCTTTTCTCTTTAATCAAATTTTTAGATCAATTTTGTTGACAACTGGCATGTATCAAAAACGTTGTGATATTTTTACAGGAATGATGCTAGCAATCGCCATTCTTCTTTTGGTGCTGATAATCGTATGCGTAATTAAACGAAATAGAGGCGGAAAGTATGCGGTGCACGAGCGAGAATTAGCCGCTGGACGTGGGGACTACCCCGAAGAAGGTGGATTCCATGAATACTCGCAACCATTAGACACCAAATCGGCTGGCGGACGCGCGTCCTTGGCGTCTTCTTCTCATCAGGATGGTAAACATCCTGAATCTGATACCGATTCCATGGCAGAATATGGCGATGGTGATACAGGTAATAGATTCAGAATTTATAAGACTTGGGGAATCATTGAAAAATATCTACGATGTTAGAAAATTTGATAAGAGTAGTATATAATTAAAAATATTTGCTACACGTATTTTTCGAGTATCAAATATTATGATAAAATATTAATATTAATTACGAAATATTAATTGCGTCCATGCAAGTATACACATACACACATACGCGCGCGCGCGTGCGTGCGTATATACTTCTATATTGTAGTCAAATCCCTCTCAAATCACTAGTTTTATAGAATAAATCCTCTATTCTCAATTTTCGATTTTAACAACACATACTCAAAATGTTGCGCGCTCAATTTTGAGAGTCAAAAAAACGAATTTGTAGAATCGAAAAATAGAATACGTAAGTATAATTTATGTCGGTGCAAAAAAATAGTAGAAAGAACAGTACAAGAGGAGAAATTAAATAATATATAATATATTAATTGAGAATAGAAGAGTTACATAAAGAAGAGGTTTAGGGAAGAATTAATTACGAGAATTGACTTTTATGAAATAGGGTACGTATTGTTGTCAATTATTGCAATATAGACAAATGTATCACATTTTAATATTTTCATAATATTTTTAATACTTTCGTTTAGAGAGCACAATGAAATAGTCTCATATTTCATGTAAACACAGCTGAGTGTATTTTCATACTCATTTAAATCTTGTATCATGTAACACTTTTCCTTTTATATACACTTCACAGCTGCAGTCGCATAAATTATATTTATTTATGTATTTGCTTTAGATTATTTTATTTTTAATTTGTCACGTATATTTTGTTATATATTTTATTTGCTTTATTGCTTGTGACTCGATATAGAGGGCATGAACGAAGATGGTTCTTTCATTGGTCAGTATGGCCGACATCGTAAGCAGGAACCAAATTCACAAGCATTTGCCACCCTAGTTTAAGGTAAGTTCAACAAATGTGTTCTTGAAATGAAACAGTTGAAATATGAAATACAAATTCCTGAAACATTACTATTCACCTGTTACACTCTTTTAATTGATAATCTTCTATTTTCCAATCAATCTTGCATAAAATCAAAGTATACAGGCAGATCTGTTCCACCAATTATGAATCGACCGCTCTCATACAAAGTCTCTCTAATACACACTTTTAACACTTCATTCGCTTCGTTTATGTTTTAGCAAACTAATTCGAAAATTAACATAATTGTGTAATATCCAATAAAATTACACGCTGATGTATATAGCATTACTTCATTTTAAAATTAAAAAAGAATTGTATGATGCATATAGCGTCATACTTTTATATATAATATTTTGCGTATAAATAATAGAATTCATTGTTTGTTCTAGGACGCTTTACGGAGGATGGATCCTTCATCGGACAATACGGACCTAAAGGTAGACCAGAGGAGACACCATCTATTCCAACTGGTACTATGGCCACGTACGTGTAACATCCGCAACTAACTTAATCAAAGCCGCATAAAAAATTTTTTTCTCTTTAAAGTTAAGGATCCTCTGATTCTTAACTATTGCAGCAGCTCTGCTATGCACCTTGCGCTGGGCGCAATGTCCAACACTATACTGCCAATTAGACTCTGAGTTTTGGGTTTTATAGTTTCTGTAGGAAACCATGACTGTTTTTACAATCACTTAAAATACTGTAGATCGTCACTAATTATGGTTTTGGGTTTAATGAAGTTAAAATACTACAAACATTCCAAATTTTTTAACTAGATTTTTTTATACAATAGAGAAATAGTATGTGAAAGATTAATTTTTTTATGATGATTTTTTACTTTATAATATATATTATTACAAGTGTTGACGATCAATCATATCTCTATTTTAATTATAAAACCCAAGAACATTATAGGTGTTTCATAGCGTGCAAGCTATTTATGGAAATAGTACCGTAGAAACTATTCTAGTATTGATCGTAATATCTTTGACAAAGCCAGGTTGAATTAGACACTCCGATTGGTGGCAAAGTATACAAATTGCGTTCGTATTATTCCAAACTCGTGCAAATGCGAAGTACTTTCAAGACTGCATGTAATATCCAATGTTTTATAACATGATTTCTAAATTTCACGTTTCTAGGTTTTTATAAATATTAAGAAATATACACGTATATTAAAACGTGTATGTATTTTTTAATATAAATAATTACATTGCTATAATTAAAACATTTGAAACAATTTGAAAATTTATTTCATTAAAAATAAACGTTGCTTATCTTGTTACATGTATTGAATAGCCTTTAAAATATTTATACCAAAGTAATTATCTGTTTATAACCATTAGAATTTTGCTTTTTTTTCTTTTTCAAATTAAAAGGATTTAATACAGTTGCTATATCAAACTGGGCCAGCTTTCAAAAATAAAGTTTTTAGTAGTTTAGTTAGTTGAGATAAAGTCGACGAGTTGCACCAATCTTCAATAATACCTGAAAATGAGAAAAGTTTCATAAAAAAGGCCTCATACATAATAATAATTAGATAATAATATTACTTGTGTTTATTACATAATAATAATTTACCATTTAAATACTTCAGAATGGATATGCAATAGCTCCTGACAGACTTGGGAAATTGTTCGTTGCAGAGATGTAAACCATACGTAAATTTGACAGTTTCAAATTTTGTTCCAAACATCCTTCCAAAAAAATTCCATTTGAGAAAAATCTTTTTGACGTTTTCTGGATTCATTAATAGGAGGCTTTACTTTACCATAAGGAAACCTCGATAGGAAATTTTTCATATATGCATCATGAAACATATCTTTAAACCAACGCTTCATACGTTTGATGCTATAATCTTGATTCAACGTATCAATGTATTCCACATTCGATTGCATAATTACAATTTGCTCAAAATTGTAATCTCTGTGTAACTCTCAACTTTCTCATCTAGACATACTTCGAGCCAAATATCAGACATTAGTGACATCAATAAATTTACATATTTCACAAATTCTTCTATAGGTAAAGTTTCTTTCTCACGATTATCAAGATCAAGATCGATTATCTTCGTCAAGATTAATTTCACAAAATTGAGCACTATCGCTATAAACTGGAATATATTTTTTCGTTTTCATAAACGAAGGCATGATCGAGCGTGTACCTATACAAAGTTTCTTGTAGTTAACAAATTTATATTACTTTTGGAATGTAACGTTGTCATTAATTGTGCCACAGGACTACCTTCATTATGAGTGTGGTCGAGTTGTTGCTACTACGAATGCTTCGAAGCATTTGATTAACCAATCGGAAGAAAGAATTTTACTAATTCACCAATCAAAAAATACTTCAAAGCATTCATCACTGTTCATTTGATATAAGGCCAAGAATAAAATTAAGTCACTTAATTTGAATTGTGATGCCGAAAACGTGTTTATAAACTTACAGAAAAAAATTACTTTGGAGAGGCTTAAGTACTAGATAAGCAATACACTGCAAAATTTATTTAAAAAAATTTTTATCATATTAGCATATTATGTTGTGTGTGTGAACGACTATATTCATAAGGAAAAAAAGTATATCTTAGTGCCTATTGGACTTTACAATGTTTACAATAACTATTTATTTTTAAGCGATTTGCAAAAGTGACTCTCTTTAAATTAAATATGCGTAATCTTAGTGAAAGCGTCAGCATTAAAAAAATTATTAAAATCAATACAATGAAATATAAAAGTTTAAAGAACTTTTTGCTGTTTTATATATATTCATAAATAAAACAAAATTATTGATATTAAAAATAACAAATTATATATTGAATTTTATAGTATATTAAAATTGATTTCTGACTTAAAATAAGAATGTCCAATATATCAATTATCATTAAAATGACAATGCATTTTACATGCAATCTGGAAAATAATTACTTTAAAAGATATTGTCGCAATCTGGCTTCGACTGATTTTAACTTTAATCTTATAATGAACGGTTATTACACTAAGAACCTTTAGTCGCGATCAATTTTTACTCTGCCGAAAAAGGGCCAAATCTAAACGAACGCATAATAATCTATAATTATCATGCACTTACACTTTTATTATTAACAAACACACTTTACACACACGTGGACGCTTGTATGCGCGAATAGTAAGGATACGCGAAAGATAGTAAAGAGTAAAGTAATATTAAAGAGAAGATTGTATATGCACTATAAGTAGATAACAGAAATCGCAAGGCCTCTATAAGTAACTGTTGCTTTTGTATGTGAAACATGCTTCGACGAAAACCCTTTTATTTTTATGAGAGTTTGCTTTTTGGTAATTTTATTATAATCCAATAATTATAAGATTAATACTATGATTATTTAATATATGAAGATATTAAATATATAAATATATATATATAGAAAGAGAGAAAGAGAGAGAGAGAAAGAGAGAAAGAAAAAAAGAGACATTATATATATTATATATATTAATTATGAATTATTACGCGAGTAATTCTTAAAAAGACGCGACGCGATCACAACAAGAGCAAATATAATTATTATTACTTAGTGTATGGGATGTTAAAATTTGTTTAGACCTTTAAGTACAATTTGTACAATTTGTTTAGATAACCGTTAAGTTAATGTAGTCATTGCGATGTACAGGTTGTCTGCAAAAGTGTCGCAAGCAAATATGTCAGGTACAAAGATAAAGTGAAACAAAGATAGGTACAAAGTGTATAATATTTATGATACGTATGTACGAAGAATCACAAAGTATAGTATTCTTAAATGATATATCTTATACCGGACAGCATCTTTTCATGATAAATTCGTACAAAATACGTCCTTATGCTGAATACAGAATTATTCTTCTAATTGAAATATATTTGTTACGGAACTTTTTTGCCGAACATCCTGTACAGGTGACTTGGACGTCACACGATTAAGATTTCTTTCTTGGATCGAGTCATAAATAATTTCTATTAAATATTCATCTTTTCGGAAAATCTTTCAAATAAGTCATGTGGCGATTGACTTTTGTTTTTTATCAGAACAGATAAATATTTCTTCTTTTAAAACTTGAAGCTGAACAATTAATAGTATCCTGCGATCCTAACAGATCGTTGAAGATTCATTACTGAAAGGAGGAAAAAACCTCGAAGTATGATTTCAAAAAAGATAGATTGAAAAACTTAAAAGTGCCATTCGTCACATGATACTTTGGAAATTCAAATAGAATAAAAAGAAATAGAAAAAGGAAGAGAAAAGAATAAAGTATGTGAAAAATATATGTATAACACATGCGATGACCTTAACCGTGAGCGTGGAATCAATTTCCACAGTTTCTTTTCAGAGATATGATCATATGGTTTCACAAAGTTAACAATAATACATGTTTCTGATTGTGACAACTGTACAAAGAACTGTACCAAATGTTCCCATGTCATCAATCCATCTCTGTAGCATAGCAAAGTACCTAAAAAGCACTTATGCGGATACACAAGATGTGTGGTGTATTTACATTTATCGCATTACAGTCAAAAATGAGATTTCGATAATATTCTCTTGCTTCCTGAAGTCATTCGAGTCATTCTTGTCCGATGATTTGATGCTGCACGCGATCTCTTTCATCCTGGATCTCGTGATCTGCGACGATTTACACTCTTCGATTTGTTGTCGTTCTGCGAAGCTCCCCTCCCCCCCTTCAAGGAAACCTACTTTTGCTCCAGGAAGCGTAGAATATGATTCTGCGTCTTACGCATCTCCAATCTATCAAGGATGTTGACAAGGATGATCGCAGCTGCGACTTAAACCGCGTCGTCCTCTGATATTGCGATTATTCACCTACGACAAAAAAATCGATCTTATTTAACGGCTTTTCACGCTTAATTAATATAGATTTATTACCTCGTACTGACTAATTTCCGAGTTTCTCGGAGATTATTCTGGTTCACAAGTTTTTTGCGTTCTGTACGTGACCAAAGCATAAAAGCGACCCATGACATCGGCATCGTAGATGAAATACAGTCTGCTCCTTTGCTCTTTCATTGTTGTCGTCATTCCTTTGTCCATGATTGCGAGAAATGCAGACGAAACTTAGAACTAGATTCTATTGTCAGAACCATGAAAATTGGTCAAAACTGCCGTCTAGAATATTCAATATTCATTTTCCTTTTCTCACCATTATCAATTCTGAAATACTTTTTATAGCGCGTAATTAAAGCAGTTGTTTTAAAATATTTTTCAGAGAGAATTATATGTTTTCAAGCAAATTTATGTTTCAAAAATAATTTTTTATTCACATGCAGTAAAAGTAACATAACTGACAATTTTTTTTTGTCTATGTAGGCTTCCGATTGGAGGCTAGAAAAGTGTCTTTTACCGCTCCTCGCAGTATTTTGATATGTTATCTGCTTATCCTCCTATCCGCGGTTAATTTATGTAATTTTCCAGTTCTAGTAAAGAGTGACCCCCCAAAAAAGGGATTTTTTCGCCCATTTTTTTGGACTGTGTGTAAAATATAATGAGATATTAATTACAAAGAAGTTTCAGATTGAGGTGACAATTGTTATCATAGCTGGAGGGGAGGGAGGAGGATTACGTCTATGCGAAAATCCGTTTTACATTCCCAGCTCTGATAATTGTAATGTCTAATTTCTGTAATATTTCAATAAGATTTATAAATTCAATGTAAAATTTGGCACACAGTTCCAAAATCGAGGGCTTAAAAAACGTGCGCACTTTTGAGGTCACTCTTTATGATGTTGAATGCCAATCTTGATCCCTGATAATCTGCTAGACATCGAGCTCCCAATCTATATCTCTTTTCCTATAACTGACAACTGAAGTTTTGGAGGTGTTGTAGTCTGAAAGGCTTCGAAAGCGTTTTGCACGCGCTATTATGCGACTTGAGCTATTTAAAAATAAAGAAAAAAGATAGAAATTACTTGTGACTCGATCTAATATGTAGTATTGGCTTATCATACTAATAGTGTTTTTCATTGGCAGAACTAATGTACATTCAGTGCACTTTAAAGCCGTTGTACAAAAATTGATGTAAAAATGTAGAAACAAATTAAACCGCAAAATATTCAATACATTTTATTGTGCTATTTGATAAAATACACATTGGGCATTTTATCAATTGAGATATCTCATTTTTACATTTAGAATACAACAGCATTAATGTACACCAAGTGCGCATTAGTTCTGTGAATGAAAAACACTATAAGAAAGGAGGGTTTTTGTATTATTATATGTTCGTTACGATGTTATTACATATTGACGTTAAAGGAAAACTTATGTTAATTAGATAGAAAATAAACTAAGCGGTTGCGACGACTGGTAAAGAGTGGACAAATGACGTCATACTTGACCGAAGAAATTGATTATAAATTTATTCGATGCGATACTACAATTTCGTAGATTTATTATACGTATATCATAAATGAAACACAATGACAGGCGATATTAACGATACAGTGAAACAATCTGGTATCGCCGGTGCACACTCAATAGTACAACTGTGCAATCACTAAACTTGTAATCGAAACTGCAATTACATAGATAAATATAATATAAAATCACAATTCTCAATTCGATATCTAAATATTCTAAATATATGACTGCTGGGAAAATTGACGACGAAATGTTTCGAATCTCGATGTCCAAGTCACACATACACAACACATACACACGAGCGCGTTTACATTTTTAGAGTATTTTTCTATTGCGCTAGCCTCAATATTTACCGAAACATAGCGAGATTCGTTCATTCTGCACGTTGAATAATTAGTTAGATGCGTTGAGAACCAATGTTATATACATATATATATACAAACTTCCAATACTTTCGCACGAGCAATTATTTTCATACGTTGTATTATTCTTTTATATTTCTTTTCTTTTTTTTATAATTTTATACTTTGTATAGAAAACCATTTGTGTTTTTTGCGCGATCGTATCTATAATAATAGACGCGCGCTTTGCGGCAACCATCGGTCTTTCGACTGAGTTTCCGAGGTATCTCTATTACCTTGACGAAGGGCGAGAATCTGCTATTCTGCTTGATATTAGATTGCGTTGACAAGGGAAACGATTCGTGACTTATTAAAGAGTGTTCATTGTATAACGAGTACATGTTACTACGGAGAAAAAAAAAATGTAAAGTCTTGACTCTTTTTTTATAGCACATTTTTTTATAGTGAATCTCAATTATTTCATAATATATAAAGTATTCATTCGATTAGCTCAATCACATCATATGACATCATATTGACTGTCTTATTGTTAAGTGATGGTGGAACAAAGCGAGGATAATCTCATCAAATTGTCGATAATTATCGTTCCTATTAACGTGTTTCTTAACTTTCCGACTTCAGTTTCCGTTTTTCATCGTCAAACATTCGTTACTTAAAGGTGTTATCGCCGTTCCAGAGCGATTGCTATAAAAAAGAGGCAATGCAGAACAATGAATCTCAATAATGTAACTCAACATGTGCTCGTTTACCGTGCGAATCCTTCATTGTATATTACGCTGATATTACTAATGTGCCGATGTATTTTTCGCCGTTTATATATTATATATGCAGCTATAAAGAATGCATTGATACATTCTTGCATCGGCATCACGATTTTAGATAATTTTTCTACGAAATAAAAAAAAATCCGCAAAAACGACAGTTCAGAAATATGGATGATGCGCAGGGCAGTCCATCCACTCGTGGTGGATGATCAAATACGTATCGGAAATTAACTTATGCAAAAGTTGCAAGCAATATAAAAAGGCACGACATGGCCTAACTTTCATTGTTAACATTTTCGTCCGCACGCAAGAGAGTTATCATATAATCGCGCGCGCGATCGGGGATGGGCCACCCTGCACTGAATTCTCTCATCTTCTCCTTGTATAGCAACGAGATCACTACGTTGTATAATAATTAAGCGAATAATTGTCTCTTAATCTTTAAGTTATTCATTCACGAACGCGATCGCATTGATACGCATCCCGATATTTGCCCGCATAACTCCCATGTCAGTGAAGTAAAAAGAAAGAGAATAAAAACCAAGGAAATTCACAAAAAATGAGTACGACAGTTTAGTTTTACCCGTCGATATACGTCCAATAGTTGTAGTCGATAGTGATTCCGATTAGTTACTCCTATTCAATGCAATAAAACTGAATTTATAAGTTGTCGCTATAAGCACATCGGACTCTTGCATAACGCATAATACATAAGGCATAATTCAATCAATCAGAGTTTTTTATTTCATGGAAAAGAAGGACATTGATTGATTCATTTTCTTGTGCATAACGCATAACACGTAATACATAATAAAATGAACCAATCAAAATCCTTCGTTTCCTTCCTTTCTATGAACTAAAGAACTCTGAATTTCTTATATCTTATGTGTTATGCAAGAGTCTGTGCTCTCCGTCTAAGACGTTAATTCGCGCATTTAGAATTATTAAAATTATTATTTTTGAAATTATTAAACATTATTAGTTATATATAAAATAAGAACGAAAAAAAATTTTACGGTGTACTTTTCGTCTTGTATTTCGCATTTTATTCTCATAGGAAGTTTAGACAGCACCTTTCTTCCAAGTTTTATTTATTTATTCTCGAGAGGACAACAATACATTATTCTCTCTCTTAAGAATAGAACAATCGTCAGATTTAATTCTACTAAGCGAACACAGAAATCGAGCAAGATGTGACCGATAATGCGATTATGCCGGACAGGTTTTTTGCGTCCGTATTCTCGATCTGAGCTACTACGAGTTCTTTCTTCCTCTCCCTCGTCGCGGTTACAGACGAATAAAGGATCGAGGGAGACTAAAGGGAGGCACAATCCAAGCCGCGTCCACAGAAATATAGCCGTGTTAAACGAACGCATGCATCGAACGGTAACTTCGATCGCTCGGCCACAATATCATTTAGCATTGAACAAAAATATCTTAAAGCTTGCAAATCCATCATTGTCTGAGATTCAATATGTGAAAATTATCTAATTTAAAGAAGAACAATTTTTATCTATATAGAATATATTTTATTCTATGTAGAAATACATCATCTATATTAAAGTGTAACAAAAATAATTGAAAAAATAAAAACAAATGGAATTAAAAAAAAAATCTGATATGTTAAATGAAAAGTACTCTATAGTTTTTTCATGAGGGTTGCTATAATTTTGATATACTTGATACTTAATATTGTTCTTGTTGATATTTGATACAAAATACTATACGTGTCTTGATTTTACACTGTTAGAAATTTTATTATGAATTTAAGTAACATGTAAAAGAAGTTTGTGAATATGAGGTAACTGTAAAGTAATGAAAAATTTAACTGAAAACTACAATAGTCTTAAATGTAATAAATGTGTGTATTAAATTTCATGTAAATCTACATAAAATTTTATGGAAAGTATAAATTTTATGAAATTTTATGAAAAATACATTAAATTTTACGCACACAAATATATTTTTCAGTTACAAATACATTAAATTTAATGTAATATAATTAAATTTAACGTAATGTTGTGAAGTTAAATTCAATTTATGTAACTTAAAAGTATACTATATTTCATGATATTTTTAACAGTATACATATTATATTATGATGACTACGAATGAATTTCGAAAAAAATGAATATTCTCGTTAAGATAAGATCAGTAAAAAATTTTAACTGAAGAATCCACATTTCAAGAGAGGCATGTTCAGTGAAAGGCACACTTTGCATAGCCAATGAAGATTTTTGAAACAATCGGAAATACAGCGAAACTGATAAAGTATACTACACAAAACAATATCTAAAGTTAATAATTAATAAATGAAGAAAATAATCGACAAAAACAGTCTTTTAATTCAATATATAATATATGAATAATCAAATATCAACGATATCTTGCTACAGTCATCTTTGAATTTTCAAAAGAAATTCGTAACAATAAAAATAGTACGATTCGATCGTTTTCGTGAATCACTGTGTCTGCCACGCGGAAAGAGTCCATGATGGTAAAACGTACGATTGATCTCCGATCCCATACGCGTTATACATGGGGCTCGCGAACTGGAAAGCGACGAGCTATAAGAGCGTCCGCAAGCAGGCAGGCAGGCAGGCAGCGCCGGTTTATTCCTGATCGAATGTTTTTGCACGGCCGCCGCAATCCTAATTGAATTCGCTGTCGGCCGCTCTCGCGGAGCTGCACCGAGAGCGGTGCGTAGAATCACGCGTCGTACATACACGAATTTACGAATTTACATCATATAACTGTGCGACAGAAAAGCAAATCAAAACGAGAATAGTAGAGTTATTCGAAATTCAGCTCCTTTCTCTCTTTTTTTTTTTTGTATAAACGATGAAAATATCCTAAGTACATTCTCGCAATTCAAAAGGATTAGAAGGTAGCAGACTATCTCAAATTTGTTGCTAGATTTTTTTGCAGACACGATACTTACGAAGATTATATCAAACATTTTATGACGATAAAATTATTTAGAAATATTTTTATGCAATATCTCTGCTTGAAAATCACAACAGGTGGCTGATATTTAAGCAGAACAAGTCATTATGATATCAAAATGATGTCAAAATGACTTCAAAATGATTATTAAGTCATTTTTCAATCATTTCCGATTCATTTTAATGTCATTTTGACGTTGTCATGATTTGTCCTGGGTGTACAATTTATATACTTCTTCATATAATTTTATTTAACCGAAAGCAAACATTATTTTATTCATATATAATACCGTTCCTAATTTAATTTCTTTTTTTTTGATAGGAAAAATAAACAGGTATAAATCTTCTTGCGGTTTGAAAGATTGATTGGAAAATATCAGGTCGTCTTAGATTTTTTGCAAATGATAATATCGAAAGTTTTATGAAGATAAAATTATTTAAAAATATATCTGCGATATCTCTTTGTTTGATATAGAAAATCATAACATCAATATAAAATTTATATTATATAATTTCCAATTGAAAGATAAACGAAAGCAAACACAGCATTGTCATTTTAAGTTTAATTTTTTTTGAAAGAAATCGAAATATATTTTTAAATTTCTGCGATATGAGAGACAGGATGATTAGAAGATAGGACGTTTGAAATTATCCATAGGTGATAATATCGTAAAGATGATATCGAATGTTTTGCGAAGATAAAACTATTTAAAAATATATCTGTGCGATATCTACTTGCTGGATGTAGAACATTCTATCAATATAAACAACTTATATTTCTCCATAAAACTGTCCGACTGAAAAATGAATAAAAGCAAAAAATAATGCGATTCAAAGTTTAATTTTTTTTCATAAAAATGAAAATATGCTTCTAGATTCTCCAGAGTTAATGGGCTAATTACAAGATAAAAAGAGCTTAGATTTTTGTTATAGATTATCTTACAGGTGATAGTCGCAAAGACCGCGTCGAATGTTTTATATGGGTGAAATTTTGGAGTTACAACGTTTCAGAACGTGACTCAAAAATTTGCGACGGTCCGAGGTCTCTTCGGAATATTCACGGTCGTAGTGCATGTACCGGAAGAAGAAAGAAGAAGCAGGAAGAAGACGAGAGATGGGAGAGACAGAAAGCTCAGCCGCGTAGGATAACAATGGACCACTTGTTAGATAGCCCATCCCTCGACACGGAGGATACAACGGATACTATTGGTTATTCATTGGGCCCTCTCTTGAAGCCGGTTATCTTGCCAGATCGGATTTAGAAATAGATCTGATCCAGTTATTTCCGATTATCGATGAATGCAAACTTTATTATCAGTCTTAAGAAGCTCTTCGCTTTGTCGTAAATTTTTCACGTGTTTATGCTGCAAATAGGATTACTGCGAATCATAAATTTGTGAGTATCGAATGTATAACGTAATGGCAGAAGAAATATAATAAAAAAAAAAATTAATAACTCTTAAATAAGGAAAATTGTATGTAAAATTACAATAATATTGTATATTAAAGAAAACGTTTTGCCTATTACAATTATATTCAATGTTCAAATAATCTACAATTTTCTTCTTTTATATTTGTAACTTGGATCAATCTTTTATACGCAGAAATGTTTTACAATAATTTAAACATCGAACAGAATAATGATGCACATGACGTGGCGGATTTACGACACGGAAGTAAAATTCAATTGTCGACGAGATGAGAAATGGAAGAGAAGGGAAACATAAGAGATGAGCAGGAGGACAGGAGAGACGACAGAGAACCGGCACGATCAGACGAAAGATGTTAAAAAACTGGTTCCCTCCATCGAGATTTCTTATCATTTTCTTTAGTTAATTCGAATTTTGATTTCTATGTATCTGTACATATACTATTTTTGACAAATTTGTTTTGAACGATTTCTGAAGATTAAAAGGTATTAGCCAATATGTAGGTGTTATGTAAATAGCTACGAGAAATGTAAATGAAATTTCATAAGTATACTTATTCGAAAAAAAAAAAACAGATCACGTTACAAACTGTAACGTTATAGCGACCTATTTTTCTTTTTTTTTGCGGATAAATGAATATAGTATATTTTTTCAATTCGATTCATTGTAGGGAAGAAAGAAAAACGATTGAAGTCAGACAGATATTTCGAAAGGAAAGAAAAAACGTCCAATTAGGAAATTATAAAAACTATATACAATTTAATTTAAAAACGAACAAATTTTAATTTAAACAAATTTTTTTAATTGCATCCTTAAAATTGCGTGCACGCAGTGGCTAAATATCTAAATTAACACAAATATATTGAAAGAAATTTGTATACAGTACACGCTCCATAAAATCTTTCATATCGAAGATCAGTTTAATTTGAAATGAATATTCGATTTACTTTCAAACTTATCACTTTCATTCCTTACTTTTCGCATTTACAATCTTCAGTAATCTTTTATTATTAACAAAATTAATCAATGAAAAAATTTAATATTAATTAGCGATGTTAATTTATATATCAATAAAACTCATTTAAACGATCAGTTATAGCTTACGCCGGAATTCAGAACAGAATCTTAATTACAAATTTATAAATTATTTACAATTTTATATACATCGTGTACAAGAAACATTGAAAGAATTAAAATGCACATATACATGCATATTGCAAAATGTATATTAAAAAATACACGGCAGATAAAATTAGAAACGGCATATATTATATTTCGAATTCCGTCGCAAATTATAGATCATCTAAACCGAGTTTAAGACATTAAAATAAAAAGCATACGGCGTATGCGCAAGAGAGAAAGAGAGAGAGAGAGAGAGATTGGCAAAGCAGATTCCGAATACATTGTGCACGTAGCCTTAACTCGCGGCGCGTCGCTCTCGCTCCCCGGTGCTCCCCGGCGTGCCCCCGGAACCCGGGTCCGTCTGCGAGATCTCTATCTCGCTTCACGGAGAGGTTTCGCTACTCGCTCCGCGTGCCCCGACTCTCATTGAGAGTCAGTCAGTCAGTCAGTCAGTCCGCCGGAGCGACGCGGTTCGCGCGCATCGTTACACATCGCGCGCCGTTCGCAAGCGAGAGAGGAAAGTTCGCGCGCCTCTCTCATTTCCTTTTTCATCCCTTTTTCACCCGCTTTCTTTCTCTCCTTCTCGCTCTTTCTCTTTCTGTTTTACCGATCGAGGGGGTAGACAACCGTGCGTTGAAATCACCGCGGGATCACCGGTATCTCCGCCGCGCGGAGGAGACGCGCGTCGCGCGATCGTGTCTCGTGCGCGCGCCCCGTGAAATCTCAAATCCTCCGATTTCACGCGTCGGATCGCCAACGGCACGCCGCACGCACGCCGGCACGTTGAATTATATAGGGAGGCCGAGGCGGCCAGGCGAACGTTTTACGTTGCTCGTTAACTGCCAGTGCACGCACGGCGGTTGCCGGGGAAGGTCGAAGGGACGAGACGCTTCCTTACACCGGTGTGCGTGTAACACCTGGTAGCGGCGGCAGCGGCAACGACGACGACGACGACGACGACAGCAGCTGCGGCGGCGGTACTGACCGGCAATTATGCGATCGGCTGCGGCCGTCCTGGCCGCGGCGGCGACGTTGGCTCTGGCCCTTCTCCTGGACGTCGCCGACGTGGCCCTTGCCCGGCATCAACATCGCTCCGGGAACTCCGGCCACAAACCGTCCGGTGATATCTCCCTCTGGATCGATCAGCAGCAAATTAAGATGTTCAGCGGTACAGTTCACAGAAGTTCACTGTTGAGTCTCAAAATCCTCTCGGAAGTCGGATTTCTTATTTTCTTCCCCCTCTAACTTCATATGTGACCCCCTTTCTTCGTATCATCGCTGCTCCAGCGAGTCTTCATTTGAGATATTACCTTTGATATGTTCGATGCAAAAAGTATCGTTAAATAAGTAAATGAAAAAGAGAGAAATCCGATTACTATTCGCGATATCGGGTTACGTTCGTAATTAGAAATTAGTAAACATTAATGTAAAACTAAAACTATTTTTGGCTAATGCAGGGCTTGCAATGGAAATATACGCGATTGCGGAGGGCCGAGTACTCGCTTATCTTTTAGATCCAGAGTTTGAGAATAAATTGCCGATTATCCCAAGCGAGGTGTCGCACGTGAATTTCACGTGGAAGTCAGGAGTAAAAAAATACTATTACAATTTTTTTCGGTTAAAGTCATACGACGAGAGCATCTTGAAAACTCCATCGATCACGATCAAAAAGGAAGGACGAGTGCCTAAGAGACCGAAAGGTAAATATGTCGATATCTCAAATATATCGTTTCCTTACGTCAAAAGTGACACAACTAAAAAAAAACGTAATTTCGAGTTGTTATCCTGGCGAAAAAAATAAAAATCAGAATGTAAGTTGAATATAAGGGGAGAATATAATAGAAGCGAAAATTGAAACAACGAAAAAAAGCATAAACGTCTTTTTTCCATTATTTCAATTTTTATCTCCTAGAAATTTCGTTTATTCTTTTATTACTGTCCCCTTCTTATTCGAATTACGCTCCGATTTTATTTTTGCTTGAGTATGAATAGATGTCTTAACGCCGAGACACTACCATGTCTCCAGATAAGTTAGGTAAACGTTTCCTATCAATCATTAAAACTCATAGCAAATTCTCACTACTGCGCATTTGTGCACATTAAATTGTACAGCGACCTAATCTGATTGTGAGTGTAAAAATAGAATATTTCGAATTATAAAATACATAAAAATTAAATGAGTAGATTGGTCAAAAAAATGAGCAGAGGAAAAATTTTAATTTAAACTAATATAGTATCTCATATTTATTCACAATTAACTAGTTCGATATCATAAAAAAATCCATCTACTCATTTAATTTTTGCAATATCGAGCGGATTACGTCTTTTCTTATTTTATATATAAATATTTTATCTAACAGCACAATAAAATTGAAGAGTATATTTCACGGTTTCTGTATTTATAACACACATATTTTTACGTCAATTCCTTTACATTAGCTATGATCTACGCACTGAATGCATTAGTCGAATTTGTTTAACTTAATTTCATAAAAAATCGTCAAAAGATTATAATTTAAAAAAGATGAGTTTTTAAGGATTGTGAAACGAAAATAACAAAAATATCATTTAATCATGTTAACAACATATTCTTTTTGCTGATATTTTGTGACTAGTCAATAATTTTCTGTCAAACTGAATGAAAAATAGTTTTTCCCCTTTTATGGGAAGCTTAATCCTTTGAGTTGTGTCACTTTTAAAATATATAAAGGCGTAATATCGAAACTACTTAATTAATGTGCGAAGAAGCTAACTATGTTCTATAAAATAAATGTTTCTCGCATTTTTATGAGAACTCGTGGTTTAAAAAACATATATATATATATATTAGGTGTTGGAATTAATTCGTAGCGTTTTACAAGTGATGGGAAGTACTTTCATTAATGTATTTTTTAATTTGAAAAATCTCGGAAAAATAAATCATATTATTGTTAACACCAATTTGCAATACGAATAGTCATTTTCAATGTATTTTTGTCTGCTGAGTACAAATCTTGTTGTCCAAATTCGGTTGTCACGGTCACAATTTTGAGAAAAATAGTGTCAAAAAAAATTTTTAGGATTTTCATAGCATCATTGTAGCATCAGCAGCAGATTTTATTTTTTCTAAATTTTATTTTTTTTAAATTTGGTTTATATCACGCGAAAGTATCAACTTTTAACTATAAAATGCATTTTACTTCGTTTCGGAATAATTTTTCGATTTCGGGATATAACAATTTCCATAATAATTTGTTTTTTCATGTCATACATAAAAAAAAGCATTTTGTTTCATCCTTAATATTGCATTATGTAGAAAGATGGAAAGTGCTTTTGTACTTACATAATACAATTATATAAATTATATTATGTAAAAAAAAAGGTCAAATTTTATGGCCCAGTGTTATTATCATGACAAAATTATTAATACAGATATTAATAATAATGATAATTAAAAGATAATAAAACTTTCACGTGACATTAATAAAAATTAAAAAAAAAAAAGATTTCTGCTAGTATTGCAACGTTATGAATACTATAAAAATTGTTTCTAGCATTTTTGGCGTCATGTTTTTTTAATAACTAATAATCGAATAACGGATTCGTGTTCCTCAAATCATTCGCATACAAAAAAAGGTTTTGTTGCCCAGTATTATTGGAATTCTTTATGAAAAGAAACAAACTTATTATTAGTATTGAGAGTTTGTTTATAAAGCATTCTGAGATAAAATCCATTAAGCATAGCATATATATTAAGAATAAACAAAATATTTACCATAAAAAATCAATAAATCTTGTAATACAGAAATGTTGCAGCAAAGAAAAAGATTGTCGGAATCTAAATGCCAGAGAAATGTCCGCAATTTTTTATTCTAGTTCTCGAGATAAAATGATATAAAATTCGAATAATTGTAAATTGCGATGAAGCTTGCTGATGCGGTCATTTTTCGCTTCACTCATCAATGAGTATTAACGTGCTAATAGCGTTTTCGTTTGTCAGAGTTAATATGTATTGGCCTTGTGGAGATTGAATTTGAAATCTAATGCACGTTCGGCTTTTATCGTGCGATAAAATGCCATTTTCACGAATAAATCTAAAATCACGCTTGCAGTTGGATATATCTTTATCGACATTACGTCACTTTCACATTCTATGACACGTTAAAATGAGTTCGGTACACATGCTCGCAAATACGTCCATTTTGTTATTAACTTTTATCTCTCTATGTGGCGTTGCATAAGTGTTATGCTCTGATGGTCTTATTTACACAGTCAAAGGTAAAGATCTTTTGCTGGCGTGCGGCGGTAAAATCCTGATCTAAGAGAAGGCGCCGAAGATATTCTTTGCCTGAAGAATATTTTGTTCGACCGAATCAATCTGAAAATTAATACGACGAATTATGGCAAGTTATAATATTATGACGTTACATTTGCAAGGATTAAATTGCCATTGATGATTTTGAATGTTTTTTCAATTTTATTTGAAATACTAAACTTTGTAAACTTAAATACATTAGGAATAAATATTATCAATTTGTCCTGTGAAAAGAAATTCGATTAAATCTGATTGCATGATTAGAAATGTGTCATTTTATTTATTAACTATTAATAAGACATATTTGTGATTCTATTTATCGAAATAGAAAGTGTTTTTCCTGACTTTTTAATGTATGCGAAGATAATTATTTCTATATTTTTTAATAACATATTTTTATATTTGCGATCATATAATTTTGTAGAACTTATCGAAAATTTGATCGATAAAATCTGAAACTTCTATAGATTTGCGCGTAATTAGAATAAAATATACTTTTAGTTCTCTCTCTCAAATCGGATAAATATAAAATATACTTTATAAGTATAATTTTTTCTTAGATCGGGTATAAATATTACGTCACGTGATATCGCCAAAGGGATCGAACTGCGAGAAACTCTCATAATAGGTCTAGCGTATTTTTTAAGATTAAAATAAAAGTCAAAGAATTGAATTAAAATTTGAATAAAATTTCAACAGTATAAATTAAGAATTAAAATTAAAATAAAAAACGCTTACGATCGAACGTTCGAATGGAAGATGAATGAAGAGAGATAGGAAGTAGAGAAAATTCAGTTACAACGAGATCTCACCCTCTTTGTTTTTCCGTTGCAGATTTCAGCATTCTCCTACCTTGCGCTGGCAATTCGGGCATAGCGCAATTCGGGATCAGTCTGATGATCGAGACCCTCAAAGGAAAACCTTTAAACGGGACGCCTCTTCGTCTCAGTTTGAGGAAAGAATGCACCGTGCGCGGTGAGTCCGTCAGTCGCGCCCACGATCACCACCTCTTCACTCACACATACAGTTCTGTATCAGCAGTAATTCGTCGCTTAATTTGCTGCATGCTCTTAACCGATGCGGGAGAGGCAGTCAGGAATCAGCCGGATCTCTTCCTCGCCTCCGCTCGCGAGGATGTTGTAAAACGCGCCCACGAAATCCGGTTCGCGCATGGTTCATTCGTTCCGACTGGCTCTCCTCATTTTTTATTTAATCGACAGCCGTGGCATGTACCTGATGCGCGTATGAGTGCACGTTTTGATACTTTGTAAGAGAAAGATTATCTACCTGTACCTGCCCGCCGCGGAACGATGGGTCTGATAATTGTGCGAGGGAGGCGCATCGAATCTTCACCGTTCCACAGTGTCTGAGAGATTTATGGATGTTACGTCGTTAAACGGTTGCTCCGATCCTCGATCATCGCGACGAGATCCCGGTCCAAATGAGGATGCTTGCGTTTGTCAAGGTGTCAAAGGGAGTAGCGAATCGATTAACTTGGACCTTTTCCTAACGCCTTCGCAAAACTTGCACGTGGCTAATTTTACACGCATATTCGTTTCTCGTCACGTTTCAAAAAGGAGCACGTCGAAGCGTCTTGAAGCATCAGTTACCAAAACAGAACCAGGAAATAAGAGATTTCTTTTGAAATAAGAGTTTCAAAATGTTCTCAAGTTCCTGAGGGCGCACGTGTTAAATAACTTTTGTTCGTGTTTACTCATGTTAAATGAACATTGTTCGCGAAATATTTAACTCAGATCAATGAAGAAAGCCATATTCGATCAAAGCAAATTTTAATGCCTAATATAATATTTTTATGTAAATTTTACAATTGTCAATTCAATCAAATCGCCCAATTATTTGTCAGTCTTGGAATAGTCCTATATTGAAGCTGGAACGAATTTAAAAGACATCCGCACGGAATCACAGATAAAATCCTGAAATGGTATTTTAATAAATTCTTTACAATATTTTAAAAATGCTCATTATTAGTATTAAATTAATTTGTAATATTACGTAGTTCAACTTCAGTCTAAAATCGTGTTTCAAGACCGATAAACAATCGGCACACAATTTGCTTGAATTGGAAATTGTAGAAATTTACTGCCTAATTTTAATGCCTAATAATAAATATTAATAGGCATTAGGATCTGCTTTAATTGAATAGAAGAGATTCATAATAGAAGAGATTCGTTCTTATTTTAAGATCATCTTGAGATGCTGATACGTCTCTGATTAATTCATCATAGACGGTCCTAAGTATAAGATTCGATTATGTATATCGCTCATAGTCTTCTTATCTGTGTTTATTACTGAAAAAAATAAACTAAATCTTAATAAATCATTTATTTGATGTATAAGAATTAATTTGATTTAATTAACATGATTTATTAAGTAAAAAATTTTTTTTATTGAGTATATATAAACATTCATTTACTGGAAATAAATATTTAGTTGGTATATACTATTCAAATAAATATTTATAACTTTTACATCTTTTCTTAGTGCATGTTACTATGCATTACGATACCTATACAAAGAAATAACGCGAGAAAGAAATCTTTAAGACTCCATAATATATATTTTAATTTTATTTACATCTCAATGATGAACCTCAATTTCGCGTACTCATCGCCGCTCACAAGGTGGAAATGTGGACCTCTTTTGTGTGGTTTACTTTTTGCCTAAAAGCACTCTCATTCAGAACAGATTTTATTAACGCTATCTTAGTATAATACGTCTGTCTTGTAATTATGTTAATTACAATTACAAAGTGTTAAATAATGTCAAGCTCTTTTTAATGCATCAGGCGTATTTAATGAGTGTTGCTAACGAGTAAGGATCGGGAATGAATGTAATTTCGGTAAGCTCGATTTCCAATGCTGCATGTAACGAAAAAGGATCTTATTAGATCGGGTTCCATTTATCCTCGAATAAGGATTGTTATTATCGCGTGCATGCCGCATGTAAATATGAACTCGATCGGAGAAATTATCCAGTGCAATCCTTACTTTTCATTTTGCAATTTGACAATTAACTATTATTATCGTCTGACATTCAAAAAATACTCGCTTTAGCTTATATTAAAAAAAATTTTTTTACTCAAACACATTGCTTTAGATCGGTTTTTGCTTGTATCTTCTACATTAGAATCCATTTTTTCTGTTTCATTTTGCCTGGCGCTTTATTTGTTAAGCGTTAGTCAGTTCTATGCTTCTTTAAGTCATTGTTCGCCCGTGAATTATGAATTAAGTGCCTAATTGCCTACTTAATGCAAAAGAACGCAGAAGTCTGCTCTGCCTTTTCAATATTATTCTCAGCTCTTTCTCAATCTCTATTTGCATTCCAGTTGTTAATCATTAAGTCAAGTATGTGTTTATCTACTTTAAGTATTTACATACGTAAATATTCCAATAATATTGAGGATTGAAAGGATTATTCAGCATGTGCGATCGATTGAATTTATTATATAAATTACGAATGAGAAGACTGGTAAATAATGATCCATGTAACATATTATTGTTTTCATCTTCTCGAATTCAGATAGAGGTAACAGAATATGATGCTCGCGAACGTTTCGTTACAATCGCTTCTGCGATAATACATCAATGATAATTCGTGACATAGCAGGTCGAATGTGTAAATGTGAAATAATTAAATATGTATATTTCTCATCAAATTTTTTTTTTTCGATAAGTAATATTCAATTAAAAGAAATCCACGGTTTATATGTGCCATAAAAATGAGATAAATGAAAAAAAATATATTATTACGAGATTTATAACAAAATTAACTACATAGATTACAGTTATTGTATATTATTCTTAATATTAATTATCGTTATTTTTTTTATGAATTTATACACTATTAAGTTTCATTTTAACAGTTCTGTTTTTTAAATGATCTTTTTGCTGAAGAAA
>NW_011627444.1:212449-258760 GCF_000204515.1 Acromyrmex echinatior
GCTGGGGCCGCGGCCCCCCCCCACCTCTATCGTCGCCCTCACCGTCGCCGTCATCGCTTTCCGCTGTACTCCTTTATATCTGCGTGGGTATTCGCACGCTAACTCGTCCATCAGGAGAAATATGCGTGCGAGACGCGGAAGTCTTCCATGTGGAAGTCTTCCATCCGTCGCCTGCTGGTACACGCCGCCGTTCGCAGCTCGTCAATCGTGCGAAATGTATATACCCTAATTTACCTCTGTGTTTTTTTTCTCCTTTCCCCTTCCTCCGGAAAGGAAACACGTGCTTTTCGCCTTTTTTTTTGCTCCCCAGTTTCCAGCAAGCGATGTAAATATACGGAAAATGTTAAGAATAATATAATAGTACGGTCAATGAATCTCTCGAGTGTCTTGATGCATCTTTTACACGTTCAGTATTTCTGAATTATTTTAATGACAATTGTACACTACAGGAATTTCATTAAAGAACTTTCAAGTAAAGACTTTGTCATTTCAGGCTAAGGTGATGTGAAGAAGAAATTGAAACTGCCAAATCGACATCACAACTTTCTACGGTGTGATTACAATATTCAAGATACCAAAACGGCTAACAAACAGGTAAACATGGTGTCCATGCAAGATGCGGAGACTAGCACGATGCGCAGGCTTTCAGATGACGACGATGATGATCCCAGTAGCGGGTCTGAAACCTACGAGGAAGGAGATCTGCTTACAGCTGCAATGGATGACGATGTTACAGCTCAACTAGCCGCAGCAGGTTGGCAAATCAAAAACATTAATGGTGATTTCCCATTTTTTTTCGCTTTTTCATTTTTGTTTATTACCTAACCACCTTTATTTATGGATCAACCAAAATATGCAGGATGCATTATCTTTCTGCAAGAGTGTTATTTAGCATTATGGCTAAACTTCCTGCAAGAACACTAAATTTCAAGTAAGAGAATTTGATGCTTTACATAAATAAACATATATATGTATTTATAAATGTAGCTATACAAAAAAATATATTTATTATTTTATATGCTGTGTATAATATAAAATGACTTATTAAAATTATATTGTACATTTTCAATCTTTGTATATCTCTATTATTAAAGATAATTTTCATTATTTATCAATCTGAACTTCTTCAAAAACGATGTTATTTTACGTTAATTTATCTCATTATTCTATGCATAATATTAAAATAAGATTTTTTAAAAATAAATATCTTAGAATATTTCATATTGAGTTTAAAAGATGTCAAATTAAAACGTTTCATAAATCATTTAATTCTTGGCCAGTTTGTTTTTTTCCACAGAATATATATATATATATAAAATTTGTATTTGAATGTCATTATTTGCAAAATCATTTTACGATAATATTTATGGAAGCTTTTTAAATAAAAAAATATAATTTTTACTATAGACTAGCATGATAATATATATTTTTTTGCTTTACTAATGAATATTTTCGTCTATGATTTATGCATTAATAATTTGACTCTTTGTTATTGTGCATTTTGTCGTGTTTGTGTGTTTACTTGTTTTATGTTATTAGTGTTGAATGACAACGGATTGTATTCATAATTAATACAAGATTTTATCATGAAAGTTAAAAATCAGAATATTGCCTTGAATTACTTTCTTATTCAAATGAAGATTTATTTATTATAATAGTGACAAAATCAGAATATAATATTATAGAAATGACATTTATATTTTTTCCTTGAAAAATGAAATAATTTAAATAGGTAAAACGTTTCTCAATTTTTCACAATGAATACAGTCCAATATTTTTCTGTACTTTTATCCAGAAATGAATTATAGATGAAATGTATCTTCAGATTCTATTATATTTCTGGTTTTTTTTATGTTTTATATTTTTTTTTGCATTTTCTCAGTCAAACATATATATATACATATATATATAGAAGTTTTTTTTGTTTACTATGGTTATTTACCAATGTAATATCATAATTATTCAATCATTTATATTCATACTTCTTAAATAAATTTTGATTTTAATCACATTTCATTTTATTGTTACTTACGCATCTTTGTTTTGTATGTATTGGAAATACAATTACATTTTTGGTATGCCAATGTCATAAAATTTTTTTGCTGTATAAATAAATCAAATATAAATAAAGAAAAATGAAAAGCAAAATGGGATAATGAGAATGCGGCGCGGTACTTATTATTAGTTTTCTATTGTGCGCAAATTGGTAATATGCATAACACATTTTAGTTAACATAATTAACGTCGGACGTTTCAGTTACGCATGGAATTATTTTCCTCGAAAATAAAAATTAATACTATTTAATTTCACTTTCGAATAGAAGATGGATCATTAATTAATTACCAATTTCAAAGATAGGATTCTTTACTGTGATTAGAAAATAATGTAAAGAAAACTAAAGACGAGGCAAATATATAGCCTGTGATTTATTTAAATTTGCAACACAAATTATTATAAATCGAATTGATCTATTGATCAACAAAACATAATTTATCTGAAGAGTTCAAGAGCGTGTAAACAAAGAAAAATTCGATATAAATGTAAAAGTCTACAGTGATATAGTCAGAATAAATGTCAAATGATAAAATTATAACTGATTTATGCTTGTTTCTACCAATGTAGAATAACTTTAATCTTGGCTCAATTCTTTATCTTTTTCTAATTTTTAGAGTTGAACCAAGATTAAAATTAAACATTCTACATTGGTAGAAATGGATATTAATCGAGTATCAGAGATAAAATGGTAATTAATAACGTCGAAAACGAGGTATATACTGAGAAATGATTCAAATTATAAAAGTTAGAGTAAAAATGCTCTTGTATATTTTCAAAACAAATTAAACAAAATCATGGTTTATTTCGAGCTTATAATTAGACTAACTTTAAATTAATACAATTAACATAAGAATGTAAATACTATATAATAATCTATATACAATTAATAAAATAATATAAAATTACAAATGTTTCGGCTTACAAAGACTTCTTCAATGTATAAAACAACAATACATTATTAAATTAACGAATCAATTAGATAGCGCATAATAAAATATATATATAAAAAAACAATCAGTAATGTGTCAATTAATATAAAATTTGAATATTAAAATATGTTAAGATATAATATGTTACGTAAAATAAGAAGAATGAAATACTTCAAATCAAAAGTAGATTAACATGATATCCTCAGATAAAAATAATTTTGCCAAATTCCTCGGTTGAAAATGGGGATCCAATTTATTGAAGACTTGAATCAATCGATTTGAGAGTTCGAATTGTTATGAATATTTTATGATATTCTGTAGAATGAGAAGAAGTATTAAAATAATATTGTATAATTAGTGTGAATGAGAAATACAGAATCAAATCATAACTCACGTTAATTTATATAAAATACTGTAATTAAAAATCTCAATTATAATTTTAATTAGGAAAAAATTAGTATACTTGATTTTAAAAAGAATTATCGCAAAAGAAATATTTCTGAAATGATTTATATTAAACAAAAAAACGATTTAAATTTAATGAAAGATACCGAATTATTGAACATCTCTTATTTTAACATATTTTAACATTGAATGACATATATTATATATTATATACGTAAACATAAATTGTCATAGTTTTGAACAGACTTGTTTTTTACATTCGATTTTATTGTCTTACTTTTATTTGACCTACATATCACATCAGTCAATTTTTAAAGTAACAGATAATTTTTAATTTTAATGTACTCGATCAGATCTCCGATTCAGATATTTAATTACAGTATTTTATATAAATTAACGTGAATTATAATTTGATTCTGTATTTCTCATTCACACTAATTATATTATATTATTTTGATACTTTTTCTCGTTCCACAGAATATCATAACATATTCGAGGAATTTGGCCAAATTATTTTTATTGGAGGATATCTCTACTTTTGACCGAATTGTTTCATTTTTCTTATTTTATGTAACTGTTTTCACATTTTGACATTTGAATTTTATATGAATTGACACATTATTACTGGTGGTTTTTTTTATTTCATTATATGCGCTATCTAATTGGTTCGTTAATTTAATAACGTGTATTTTTGCTTTACTGAAGAAGGCTTTGTAAGCCGAAACGTTTGTAATTTTATATTATTTTATAAATTGTATTTAGATTATTATATAGTATTTACATTCTTATGTTAGTATTAATTTAAAGTCTAATTATAAGTTAGTCTAATTATAAGCTTGAAATTTGTTTAATTTGTATAAAAATTCACACAGCAATGTAAAACGTGAAAATAATAATAAATAAACGAAATACATATAAGAATAACAATAAATATAGAATTCGTTATACTATCAATTAGCGCATTAAATATTGCGCTGCACTCTTATCAGTCTATTTTGTTTTTTATTTCAGTATTGAGTTTTTTTCATTTTTTTCTTTTTTTTGTAAATAAATGTTTATGTTAATGCGAATTTGAAAATATTTATAAAACTTTTTTTATTTTGGTTCTTTATATATATTGGCATATCAAGAAATATTATGAAACAATTGAAATATTTTTTTTGTATTAAAAAATCTTTAGGACCTGTAGGCGTCGCTGCTGCAGCTGCCATTGTGTCAGCCAAGAAGCGAAAACGACCTCACAGTTTTGAAACTAATCCCAGTATCAGAAAGAGACAACAAAACAGGCTTTTAAGAAAGCTTAGAGTAAGTGAAACTCTCCTACGTAAATAATTTAGGCTCTGAAGAATATAAATCCAAAGAATATTAAAAATATCTATAAAGCCAACACTGGAAGGACATGTGTACATATAAACTTATTCTCGTATTAGAATTACGGAAACATTTCGACCCACAATTTGGTTCCTCAGTATATAAAATTCAAATATAATAAAAATATAAATAATACAGTAAAAGTTACATAAAATATGAAGTGCAATAATTAAATTTAATAAGAACCGTGCAAATTATCTGCGTCTTATGTTTGTTTTTTGGTACTCAATTCTGTGTGACAGTTCAGATTCTTATTAAATTTGATTATTGTACTTCATATTTTATGCAATTTTTGGTATTATATTATATAGAATAAGTCAAATCGAAGATCAAAACACATTTACATTGTCATATGAGAACAAATTTATATATATGTCACAATCAGAGTACTAACTTCAGTAAATGTATACATTGACTACAATAGACTATAGTAAATGTATATATTTACCGAGTTAACACTTTGACTGTGATGTAAATATACATGTATATAAACATGATATACACAGATATTGATACATGTGATTGACATATGTATATCTATGATATTGTAGTATTGGCTCTTACAAGTATTTTTTTATATTCTTTTGATTTAAATTCTCTTAAATAATTTATCAATATTGTATTTTCATTATTACTTGCGTTCTTGTATTTCCACGTATATATTTATTCTAGCACAGTAGTATATTTTAGAATTTTACAATATCATTATCGAACTGTTTATAGCAAACTATTGACGAATTTGCTACCCGAGTTGGACAACAAGCAGTAGTATTAGTGGCTACGCCAGGCAAACCAAATAGTAGTTACAAAGTCTTTGGAGCAAAGCCCTTAGAGGACGTAGTTAAAAATCTAAGGACCGTTATCATGGAGGAGCTGGAGAATGCACTTGCGCAACAAGCGCCTCCGCCTGTGCAGGATGATCCGTCATTATTCGAATTACCACCGCTTATAATCGATGGTATACCAACTCCGGTCGAAAAGATGACACAGGCACAACTTAGAGCATTCATCCCGTTGATGTTAAAGTATTCTACAGGCAGAGGTAAACCTGGTTGGGGAAGAGATAGTACGCGACCTCCTTGGTGGCCCAAGGAATTACCTTGGGCTAATGTTCGAATGGATGCGCGAACGGAAGACGAAAAACAAAAAGTACGTAAATTCGATAAGAATATTTTTAATTTTTTGTTTATTGTATTATTCTGTTCCAAAACCAAAATATCTTTAAATAGTCATAAATTTGTTTTATTATTATACATCATCATTTTAAAATATTAAAAATATAAAATACAGAGAAAAAAAATTAAATTTTTGGAAATATAATATATGTACAAGAAATAAATTATCTTTTACTGTTCTGTATATTTGATAAAAGATAATGAATATAAAATACTTGATTGAATAATCTATTTCAAGAATTTATTAATTAGATGTTAAACGTATGAATTGGGACAGTGCAATCCATTACAGATCTCCTGGACTCATGCGTTGCGGCAAATCGTAATAAATTGTTACAAATATCACGGAAGAGAAGATCTTCTACCAGCGTTTAGCGAAGATGACGAAAAGTCTAATGCTTTAATACAACAAGCGACGCCTCATTCCTCGTCGCATCCATCATCGAGTCAGACACAAAATGGAGGAGGACAGTCGCAGCAGCAACAGACGGTGGGAGTTGTTCGTCTCAACAGCGCGGATTCATCTAAGGGAAACTCTTCGCCAGCACAAATCATTGCCGCGTCTCCCACAGCTCTTGCCACTGCCACTCAGGTGGGAGTGGATGGAGTTTATGGAAAAAAAAAAAAAAAAATAGAATTTTTCAAACATATCTAGGATGACATGAAACACTATGAATTTTAGATCCCTATTTACTAAACAATTTTTTTTATTTTGATACTTAGAAAAATATTAACAATTTTTCTTTCTTGTTTCAAACTTTCCAATATTCAGAAGTCTGATCTTCATTTATTTCTACAATTCGCATCATATAGAAAAAAAAGAATCTAAAATTTTAATCTGAAATATTCTTTACAAAGTCGTATTTCTACTGATGTGTTTGGTTTCCCTTATTTGAGTTAAATTTTTTTTTTTTTTTTTTTTCATTAAACCATATATTAGACTTATACCATATTTTAGAATTGAATATATATTAATTTGTATAATCTGTATTTAGTAATGGAACATTTATAAAAAAATCAAAGTCATTTACATTTAAAAATTAAAATAGTTAGAGAATTCATAACAATGTTCCTTGATTCAGAGCTGCATTTAAGAGCATTATTCACTGTCATTTTTAAGTACAAAGTAACATGCTATATAGTTATAATACGACTACTTTATCAAGTATTTGAGACAATGTTTGAAAATTTAGAATTGAAAAATCATAATTATTTTTTTATCTTTTCTTTTAGTATATTTTGTTCTTTTTATTGTTTTAGTTTTCCTAAGATTTTCATAAAATGACAGTCCATGGAGTTTTGAGATGCAGCCATGATGTCATGTGTATATAATTTACTTATCTCTGACTTACAATTGTTTAACAGATGACAGCCCAGTATCCAACAACTGTATTGCAGACAATAACCAACCCAGATGGAACAGTTTCTATCATACAGGTGGATCCTAGCACACCGATTATTACATTACCGGATGGTACAACAGCTCAAGTTCAAGGAGTTGCTACTGTAAGTTTTCTTTAAAAATACATATATTTAATAAAATAAAAAATCTTTACAGATCTTTTTTTAAAAACTTTTTGGAAATATAAACGTTTTTTATAAAATTGCACGTAAATGAAATCGATGTGATATTCGATATAATACAATATTTATTTTACAATATACATACACATATAAAATATATATTAAATATACTGTATATTAATCCAATTAAATCGATGTACAATAACACATGAATTCGATCATTTTATGCATACGCATACAAAAATAATACATACAGAAATATTAAAGGTCATACACACATATGTAGATGTAAAATCAATATAAGACAGAAGTATATGTATGAACAAAGAATTATAAATATCATATAAAGATTAATGTTTATAATAGAAATGTTACGTTTTTTATACTTTTAGGTCATTTTCAGTTTATAGAATATATAATAAATAGAAATTAACGCAATAGATATTAACAAAATATCAAATTATAATAATAATAAAAAATCGCCAAACCTGTACTACAGATAATACTAGACTAAAACTATGATAATAGTCTTAATATTTTTGAAAAAAAATAGAAAAGGAAAATGTTAAATTTATCCAATATTATATTGTATAATACAAGTCATGTACAATAACATCATTTTCGATTGCATTCAGATTCATACAAGTCAAGGAGATGTTCAGGCACTAGCGGAAGTAGCCGGTAGCACAGAAGGTGCTAGTGTGGCTGTCGATTTGAACACTGTCACAGAAGCGACGTTAGGTCAAGATGGCCAGATCATCCTTACTGGGGAAGACGGACACGGTAAAACAGTTTTTTATAGGCTCTGCACTGTCGCCGGCCAGGAACTACTTGAACAGTGACTCGTTTTTTTATTGGTCCCGGATCTTTTTTGCATGCTGTCTGCTATGCTCCAATCAAGAATCATGTCTCTATGTGTTTATACTACTTTGTATTACGAAGTAGGATCTGGACTAGTTAATGTATTTGCCTCGTATTGTATATAGAGATCTAGAGTAATTTTATATAAATGGAGCTATGCACAGTTTAATTTGAAACTTTGTTCTTTGAGAATCCATGGTGCGCTTACATGTAATGTATAACACGGAGAATCGTGTAAAAGTATTACTTGCAAATATTTGCACTTCGAAATGTGTATAAATTGTATAAAGTACATGTTTATACATGTTTATACATATTCATACTATTTGTTATTTTATTTTGATTTTGAAAAATTTTAAGTAAGATAACAGCATTTATTTATAATACAATGTGCATGTAGATACTATTATTCAGCGATTACATGGACGTGACACGTATTTGTGTATAAAGAACTATTATGTATTCTATTATTATAATATCTGTATGTAAGAATTATTGCAGTACTTCTAGAAACTTTTACAACAAACGAAAAATGTACGTACAAGTGACTGCAAAGGAAATATATTGCCATTGGATTCTTAAAATTTTTAACTCAATTGCTAAAACAATCCGCTATCGCAATTACGATGACGGAAGAAACTGTTGTAACGATTATATTTACTTTATTGAAGATTGGTTTACTGACTTTAATTAAACGAAGAGAAATAAACTTGCTGTACATAGAGTATTTTTTGTTGACGTACCATTATTTTTTATACATTATGTGTTAGCAGCCTGTGTTTAAGCTGCTTGAAATAAGTAACATATTAGTGCTAACATTTATTATATGTTTTTCGAAAGTGTTCGAAAGTGAATGTGAATTGTGTGATCTGAAATTTTTATTTCTGCAAACGGCTTAAACACTCGCTATCCCTCATACGCCTTAATTTTCTTAGATAGATATCGTATTTCGATTTTACGTTAAGTTAAAGAGGCGTACCAAAGAATTATTGGGTCATAACAAGTATATCTGTTCTTTTTGAGCGCATCCTTTAATTAATTAAATGGTACTATTTCTGCGTCTTTAAATTGTTCAATTATGCAACATGCGATTTTGCTTTTATCAGATTTCAACTGGCAGCGGTCTCGCAGATCTCTGTTTCATTCCTTTTATTTTCCTTATCCTTCAGAAACTAATATCCTAATATCTATTTACCTTGCACTCTGTAACATATGAGTAATTTTGTTTTGATGTTTTTTGTGAATAAATTACAGTGATCTGACAGACCATATCATGCCAGTTATGAAAAAATAAAAGACGCGTTAAATTAAGGATTGGTAATCCAATGGACGTTCTTTTCCATCGTAAACTAGTAGTTATTGATTGTTATGATAGAAATTAAAATTGTCGAATGAAGAATGCGTAGTGAGAACAACACCACTTTTTATCGTGCACAGACCGTATTGGTTCGATTTTAGCGCTTTGCAAACAGCTTCTTGACGTTGTCGCATTGTGAGTATAATTTATCTGAGATATTTGTTTACCATTTTCTTTTATCATCTTCTAGTTTGCAATACAGACGCAATTGGCTCGTTATGGGTCGATCGTGGAACGCTTATTATACGTTTGTTTCAGGATATCCTGTATCAGTCTCAGGAGTGATCACAGTGCCAGTGTCTGCCAGTATGTATCAAACTATGGTGGCCAATATACAGAGCGATGGTACGATGCAGGTAGTAACGCCGATGGTTCAAGTACCCAAGGTCGAATCAGGAAATGGAGATACCACCATCGAAGCTGTTACTATACAAGGTCATCCCATGACGATGATAAATGCCGCCGGAGAACATCAGGTTCTTCAAGTAATATCATTAAAGGACGCCAACGTTCTGACAAAGACCATGCAGGCCGAAGTTAAGGACGAAGACAGTCAACAACAACAAACTGTGTCTAGCCCAGAATAAACACGTTAAGTGTAATCTAGTTAATCTAAAAGAATCACTCCGTATTATCTGTACATGCTATCAGTGTATCACGGTGATATACGGAAGGGATAAATGTATGAAAGAATTAGTAACGATTGGTGTTGTGTTTTCTTTTTCTCTTTGAGTCACTGTTCTGTGTAACGTTTCTTGCTGATTGCGTCATTGAACAGCGGTTATTTGAAAATAAGAATGAATGAGTGTGAAATTGATTGAATTAAGATTAGTCATATTTGTACTCAAGATACATCATAGACGCTTGAGAGTATTCACTTGCAATCCAATTTTTCGGATGTAGTATTAATTTTCAAAGAGGTCTATTGTCGTACCAGGTGAATGCGTCTGTTTTCGAAGATAATTATCTATCGCACTGTTTACTGGAAAATTGTAAATCACCGATACTTGTGTGTATTTTCCAGTACTGCGTGAGTTAAGCACATATTTTCTAGTCTTATAGCCAGGTTGATACATGGGAATACACACCAAAGACTTATTCTTTTATTTGTTAATATTTTCTACGGAAACAATTTATATGAAAACGTTTATACTTAATTTCATAAATTAATCTATCATGAAGCTCAATTATTTCCACAATGACAGCAGAAATAATTCATTCAGTTTTGTTAACGGCACAGAATGATCTTTTTTTAAATTTAATGAAGGCACACAAAGCTTCTTACAGATCCCTAAAAACAAGAAAAACTACATTTTTTTAATTGTATTTCTAATTGACTTTCTATTAAAAAATGTATTTTTATGGATAAAAATAAGGAGTAATTATTTAGTATAAGAGACTATCTTTTTAATGAGCTTGACTTTGATATATGTTGTGTTGTTAAGGTCAATGATCTTGAACAAATTTTAGCCGTCGCTCATTGTTCGTTAAAAAGTCATTAACGAAAAAAGTTTATTAAAAAAAAATGTGGTTTTAACGCAAAGAATTTGTAAAGCAGATATTCTTAGAAAAAAACCAAATATATCATCACATAGCAATTGACTGGACTAACTTTTACAGAGAGCAAATAATTCATGTAATTTAATAACTTGATAAAACTACATAAATGAAAAACAATGTCAATTGTTTGTAAAGCAAGAAATTTGTGCTTTTGAAGTAAAATATTTATATCTTTGGAACAAAAAAACTTATTTAAAAATTTTCTATTTTAATAAATGTTTAATTACAATAATCTGGCTTCTCAACTTATGAATCAATGTTAACAAACAACCAAAATTAAATTGGCAGAAAAAGAATTATTATTGAAATAGATGAGGCAAAATCATACAAAAAAAATTATATAAGAAAATATTTTGCGCTGTTAAAGTAAGGAATTTGTTTCATCAGAGGGTAGTCGTGTCTTAGTTAAAAGTTAGATTTTATTGATGAATTTTTTTTGATAGTAATTTTTTAGGAATAACTAGCAACGGCTAAAATTTGTCCAAGGTCACTCGGAGTCATATGTCAAGGTCAAAGTTATTGAAGGATCTCCTATACTAAATTAATAAACAAGGCTCATACATAGAGTCAAATAAATTGCATGGTCAAACATTTGAGCTCGAAGTTCAGTCTGATCGAATCGTAAAAAAATTATCAAGATGACTTTCTTATCACTATGTAACAGTATATATATATATATATAATAATACAGACATGGACGTTTCTCATGAGCGTTTCTTGACCACTTAGAATTTCTTCTAAATAGTCAAGATATGCCAAAAACAGGCTATTATATATATAATACATAAAGGATCGCGATAGTAGAAATAATGAAAAAAAAAAGAGTTAAGCATTTCTGACGGGTACAAATAGAATGTAAGATGTATGTTTTTTCATAACTAAGAAAGCATAATAATATACAGACTATACAGTTTGCAGTTTTAATACGCACCAACGAAAGGCGTGTGTCCATAATCATATTTTACGAGAATTATATTGCACTATGTATTTGCTTCGATTAGCATAATCAATAACGAGCCGTTATTTGATTTTCACCAATGAGGAAAAAATCTGATTATATTTGTATAAAAGATTACTTTTATGTGTTCTTGATTTCGAAAATTATAGAATTACAATGTATGTAAATTGATTTTCGAAAGAAGAGGGTATGCGATTGTAAAAACCAGGATTCACAACACACATACACACATATATATACTGTCCTTCATTCCACTTGAAGGTAATCAAAAGTAATCGATTCTATTTTACACTAAATAGTTGAACTGTGTCGTGGTATTTAAAATCATCGCTCCCATTTTTATATAATATATTTAAAGTGACGAAAAGTGTATTTTTCGCGTGCAATCTTGTTTCAATGTTGCGGTAACAAATTGTAGGATTATCTTTATCAGAAATGACTACTTTTTTAACTATGCACTTCTATTATCTTACTTTTTTTTTATATGTAATCTACATTACATATTATATTACATATCTACGTTACATGTAGAATTATTAAAATAATGATATCATTCAGTTGTAGTTGTTATTCAATTGTAAATTGAATAATGCATAGCATGTTATACGTATTGCAAAGCAATACTTAACTCCAAAGATCGTAATATTGAAACAACAAATTGCCCTTGAAATCATGTGTAATAATATTAAAGAGATTTTTATAACATTATAGGGAAAAGTAGTTGAAAATAGTGGTAAATACTATTAAAAGCGTATCATAATGACTAGATAATAATTGTTGCGTTTTTTTTTTAAATATCAGGGCAAAACTGCATTAATGATGTAATATATCGGTATACTCATGTGTAAGATAAACATACTATATTTTCCCTCCGTTGTTTGTAACAAAGCACATGCCGAGCATAAATTAAGTTGGATGTCATTTGAAAAGCAAGAAAAAAAATATGTATTACGACTTTAGATAATTATAGACATATGTGTATATGACTGCTGATGTATATCTCCCAATCTCTCCATCATATAATGTGTAAATAAGTTGTCATGTGTAGTTTTTAATTTTACCTCCATACATCTATTGCAATTATGCGAAATTAAAAGTAATTAATACACAATTGTGCTATATACTGTTACTGTATATATTTTAATTGTTCACATTATGAACATGAAACACAAAAGAAAAAAAAAAGACAGTCTTAATTCGACAGTCTTTATATATTTTTAAAATTAAATCTCAAAATTCTGGTATATCTTATATAGAATATTAAGCTTTGATTTTTTATTAACAGACATTAATTACAATTGTGATTATTTATTCAACAATGCTGCTGGGAATGCAAATACATGTCTAATTCAATTTAACTGACAAATTATTCTCAATGTTTGCATCTGAGGCAGCAGTTACGAATATATAAATACTAGGATTTATACAGTATATTTTTAGTCCATTACATTTCATACACTGATTGATAGGCTAATTCTGGCTTATCATATCCTAACTCCTCGGGTGTACTGATACCTAGCTCGTCCAAGGTGGGTCTGATTTCTTGAAGAATGTAAGGATAGATTTGAGCGGCATGTGGACCACCTTTATCTTTTATACATTCTAAGAATCTTACGGCGAGAGCAAAGTCATTTAATCTTCGGCAAGCTCTCAATGCTGCACATATGATCTTTGGTTCTGGCACAAGATCCATACCTAAAACAAAATGAATTTGTTATTTTACAATTGACACATGGATATGCATTTATAATAAGTTAATATAAAATAAAGATAGTGACTACCTGATTAAAAAGATACTTGCATGATAAAAACAAATAACTTCTTTTCATTTTATAATAGAATATCATCAGTGTCTGATTTTTCAATGTAAATTATTTAAATAATAATTTAAGAGAAAATAAATTTTCTTTTTGAATTAACGATTAAAAATAAAACATTCATAGCAATATGAATCTCAGAAAGGTAAATACATGGAAAAGTTATTCCTTAAGTATAACTTTCAAAGAAATTTTAATAGAAGTTTAAAGGATATAAGCAATAATCAATGACATTAGATTGATATGTAAATGATACAACTAACAATAAGCAGGAAATCTTATTTGATGTGGAGTTAGATCTTAATACTTAATATTTCAGTATGAATTTATACATACATTCAATTCTGTATATAAATTTACTAAGTATTAAGATCTAGCTAAGATCGAACAAGATATCTTCCTACTTACTTCTTAATACAAGTTTTATAACAGAAGTTTTTAATAAGACTTTAATAGAAGCTGTGACTAAAGAGATATGGTACGTACCAGAATATTATGTTTAGGCAAACACAATACAAAATAAAGTGCAACTGAAAAGAACAGCCGCGTTTTACTTCGCTACTTCTCGTGTCCACGACAATAAGAGAACCACCATCAGTATGTGGTGTCGTGTATTCAATAGTCCAAGATTTAGATCATTTGTCAACAGAGGCAATTAACACGAGCTTACCGGCCAGATCGTTCATGGCTTTTCGGATCTCCCAGTGATCGATGTCATTGCGGCTGAAAAAATTCACGTATCGTTGATCGAATTCCTCGTCGGTCTCTTTGGGACCACCATGGGCAGCTCTGGTGCACTGCGTGCCGACGACGGAGACCTGCGGCATAATCGCGGTGCGCGCTGCTGCGGCCACGCGTGTCGCTACGACGCGCAACATTTCTTCTCGCTGAAAATCTCGCACGAAAAACGCTTATACGAGCAGACTGATTATCTGTCTGTTGCGTAAATCGGTCACGGCGGAAGTCGACCGTCCAAATTAGTCGAATTGCTTGCGATTTGCGGCAAGTTCCACCAGATGACGTGATCTGTCATCTCTCCGATCATGAGTGATAACGGCGCGTATTTTAAGATTTTGGATTAATCAGATAATTATAATTTTAATCTTTTAATTAATTATTATTTTAATTTATTAGTTTTGTTCCAATTTGTTGAGAATATGAATTATAATATCGATCTGTTGGTAATTACATTAAACTAAATAGCGAGAAATGGCATTATTTTAAAGGCTGTTCATCTGTTAAAAGTTTTGAACATCACTGTTGTTCTTTCCTTTCATATCCAAACGTTCGTGTCAATTGCGAGGCCTTGTAGCGACGTTATTAGATAATTTTCTCGTTGAGGTAAGTTTAGAATAAGCAATCTGTCACTGTACGAAGTATTATAATTGATCTTTGTTTATTTGAGCTCGATATTAACATTAATATTACACAGTGATGTTTTTGAAGCTTTTATTCCTCTCTTGCTTTCTTTCCGATTAATAATATATAAGTTCTGTTCTAATTAAATGACTGGACTTAAATGAATCGTGTATTCATTTTTTTTTTACTTAGAAACTCTCAACACAATTGATCGAATTCTACTCTGTAATTTGTAGTTTTCAGCTTTCAATAGGTCTGTTTTTTTTATTTCTGCTCTCTCTAATGGCTCCTGCACACAGAACCAATAATTCTATGTTCTCAAGTCGGCTTCATCATGCAAAACTTCTAGAAATTATGTAATGTTACTTCCACCGCGCGGCAAAAGTTGAATTGAGTTCAACTTTTGTCGCGCGGTGGAAATTATATATCTATTACTTCCGAGCAAGCAAGACGTTGATTGGCTATCGTGCCAATAAAAGAAACAGAGAACAGAGAATAAGAATTTCAACCTATTAGAAAACATGTATTGTGGAATACACAGTTTCTGATAAGTTGAAATTTGTATTCTCTGTTTCCTGTTCTTTTTATTGTACGGAGCCCCTTATTATTCCATGGATATACAGTAGCACCGACGAGATATTGTTAAAGACCAACATCCTTACGGGAGTTCAGCATCTTTGTAAATAGTGAAGTGATTAAGAATTAAAAACTGATAATATTGCACTAATTTTATGATTTATTACTTTGGTAGACATTTAGAACTCAATAATACTCAATTTTTCTTTAAAATTGTGATTTCAGTGTTATCGTCAAAGTTTGATTATCAACAGAGATAATAACTGCAGAGAAAAAATTGTAATTTTTTCGCAATACATAGAATATTATAACTTTATGTATATTTATTTATGGAACATTTATGTAATACAAAATCATGAATTTATAATGTATGAGTCAAATATTTATGTTAATAATAGCAAATTTATATCAATTCGGTAATGTCAGCGTTCTTCAATTACTTCCGGGTTCTTGGGGCCCTTTTTATACCGCCGAAAATTTATCTAGGATTGATGGTCTTTAGTAGTATCTCGTCAGTAACAGGGACAAGACCTCGATTTCTATTCAGCCATGCATATTTGCTTGCATATCATTAGCGGCCATGTTTTTGATGGCACCCAATCAAAGCAGAGAATCCACAGTTTCTTTGTTACTGCAATCGCGCCATATCTGCGCTTGCTTAACGATGAGATATTACCATGCCTTCTGAATAACTGATTACAGCAATTAATTTTATGAAGTAACGTAACTGTGCGTGGATGTATCTGACTGATCACCGATTTGGTGGAAGATTCTGAAAAGCTAAGATTTTTTATCTCCTTTTTTTGTTAAGTATAGGTGATAGTTCCTAAAGATGGCATTACGTGACATTTTTACATGACGTTGCTGCCGCAACGTGCTGCGTATGAAAAGCTTAATGCTATTCAGCTTAATACTTGATGTGATATTTGGTCACCAAAGACACGGCGGACCTTGAAAATTTGTCTGAAAAAGATCAAAAGTGCCGATGTTGCTTATATCGAGTGCTTTCTGTGATGACACAAGTGTTTTATTTTTGTCAGTCTCTGAGTGTCAACAAGGATAAAATGACGCTTATGTCGATTTGTGTCGACTTGTATTATCAAATGGAAAGCATCCATTCTTAGACTGTAACAGAATCAAGTTTTGAAATGCATCCCAATGATATAGACGTGTCAAGATGCCTTTATAATTTACGTGGTAGCGTCGAGCGTCGAGCATCCTTAGAGCATGAGCAGAAATTTATTAAATTTATTAATTTTACTAAAATTGAATTTAATGTACGAGATACATTAATAATAGAATCTTGTAGTTTGTCTATATAATGTAAATAAATATAAATTTTCAGCATTATATGTTAAAATGGTAGTGTATATCAGAACCATGGAGTATAGAGAATAGAAGGCCGAAGGCTTATATGGACGAGGCCGTCAAATAGCGTAGTCAAAAGTAGTCCATCTAAATTAGTTCGATCGAGAACTTGTCGCTTTCGTTCCATGACACTTAGGATGAAATCACATAGTGCGGAAAACGACTGCGGAATAGAGAATGCGTCATAGAAGCAACCAATCAATATTATTCTGCGTTATTCCGAATAGCGCCAATTGGTTGTTTCAATGACGCATTCTCTATTCCGCAGCTCTTTCCCGCACCGTGTAATTTTACCCATTAAAGTCTCTCTAGTAAGAATCAAATCATGAGGGGCACCGATTCCTGATTGGTCAGATTTCGAGTCCCTTTAAACGCCGCCATTTGCAGATACTTTCGATGTGGTAATGAATCTGTGAATTGGTGTGTGCAACTGTTTCATGGTATAGAAGGCGCGAAATTGGACTATCAAGGCTTTCAGATTTCTCACCTGGTGGATGATCGCTGGGTGAGTGAACGAAGCCTAGTAAAAAAAAGTATCTGAGTGGTTTAGGAATCTGAACGCATTCTAAGACAAGAGTATCCTACAACATCGGTTACAGCAAATAGTAACGTAAATATGTCAGATTTAATTTATGAATTACATATAATTATATATAACTAAAATATACGTATTTAATAATGATAAAAAATATGTGATAAATATCTTAGCAGTATTTAAGTCCCGACCTGTACAATTTAATAGATGATTAAATACTTGGCATCCTATGGTTTATACTGTTTATAACACACAGGCATAACCTGAAATTTAAATTTTCGTATAGATGCACATCAAACATGCTGGGATAGCATAGGGAATCTTTAATGCGCCATTACCACCCATACCATCCGGCTCAAGGAACCGGGTGGTTTTTCTATTGTCTCGGATGGATAGAGTAGGAATCTGAACGCTTTCTGGATGTCTGAGTGGGGAATCTGAATGCAGTCCTTAAGAGTTCCGCATAATAAAAAGAACAGGGAACAGAGAATAAGAATTTCAACCTCAGAAATCATGTATTGTGGAATACACAATTTCTGATAGATTGAAATTCTTATTTTTTATTCTCTGTTCCCTGTTCCTTCCCCTTACTCTGTCAAATTATGCTGTTTCCGGCTTATAACCAACACCCAGCAATGGCGTCCTTCCGCTTTTATGTCTTAACTCTTAAGCTGAAAACACAATGAAAAGCACAGACAATAGAAACAGGGAATACGAGATTTCAACTTATCAGAAACCATGAATAATAGAATGGACACTTTCTGATAGATTAAAATCTGTGTTTCCAACTTTACTAGAGAGGAATTCTAACGACACCGTTTTCGCAGTGTGCATGGTAGGTCAATTTTACATGAAGAACTCCATTCTTCAGTTTTAATGACAATTTACATCTTCCTATTACTGTCAAAGAGATGTCAAAGAATAACGTCTCTATTTTTAGGTTATGTATATTCAGTTGTAAGCGTATATGAGAAGAGTTTCGCCACTCGACCACCACTAATACTAATTCGCAAACCTGATTTTGACCACACTTTTTAAGCCTAGTTCGGCTTTCTATTCTCTATACTCCATGATCAAAATATAACCTCTTATAATTTATTATTTTGTGTTAAGAAGCTGTGCAGAGGTCTGGAGATTCAAACTTCTGCGCAGATGCCCGACATTCGACGCTTACATGTAATTTCACCTTTATTTATTTGATCATTACGATGCCGTCGTGTGCAGTACGAAATTGTAAAAATAATTCGTGGAATACGAAAAGACAAAAAATTAGTTATTTATCATTTCCGAAAGAAACGAAAATGATTGAAAAATGGAAAATTGTATGCAAAGAAGATGTCAACTCTAAATTCGGTATGTATGATTTATTTGTAGTTAACACATGATATTGTAATTAATAAACACATGATATTGTAATTGAAATTGATTTATTAAAATATAAATTAATAATAATATAAGCTCAATACGAATATCAACAACAATAATAAATTAGAAGGACTACAAGCCAGATAAATCGTTTAATATTTAAAAAGTAAAAATAATCATTGCAAACATAAACATTATAAATATTATAAATAAACCAGACGTTTATAATGTTTATAATGTTTATAATGTTTATGTTTGCAATGATTATTTTTACTTTTTAAATATTAAACGATTTATCTGGCTCGTATGTGAGGCCAAGGATCCTTAGGTCCGAAGGACTGTAGATAGATAGATAGATCTGAGACCCATAACCCTTTTAATTTATTATTGTTGATTTGTTTTATTAAATTGATTTATTAAAAGTATTATTTGATTTTAAAAAAAATTTCGGATAGCATTTCTAAGGCGAGGGGTTTTGTAAACAATAGTTTTGAATTAGATAACAAACTTTCAAGTGTAGTTGTGAATGAGAATGCTTATTTCATTTGATGTCACATTTCTTTTTACTAACGTTCCTTTGGATCTAGCTATGATTGGTATTGAAAAAATATGATAGGAGCTCATTAAGTGTTCCAGATTACTAAATAGATTACTAAATAGATTACTAAAAGAAGAATTTCTATTTGCAATTAAATTTGTTCTTTCATCTATCTATTTTACTTTTAAATATTTATAAACAGACCTTTAGGACTTCTCTTTGTCGCCAATCATAGCCGATATAGTCACGCAAGATTTAAAGGAAATTGTCTTGAGTACACTGGATCTATTATTATTTCAAATATGTCGATGACATGTTATTAGTGGCTCATAAAGAACAATTACCAAGAAAGTTCACGATGGAAATAGAGAACCGTTGCATTAATTTTCTCGATATTTCTTTAATCATTAAGGATAATAAGATCATTACAGATTGGTATCACAAAAAACTTTCTTTGGACGATACATATCGTTTCACTCTACCACCCAGAGTCAAAAAATAGGTACCATCTATGGTCTAGACCATGTTATCTTATTATCTCATTCTCTGTTTTATGAAAAAAATATTGATTTATGCATCAACATGCTTCTGGAAAACGGTTACCCTTAGATTTCATCTTTAATATTATTAATAGGAGATTAAAAAAATTATTCGTACACAAGACTGTACGAGATAAAACGATAAAAGATATTCCGATTAATAAAAAAGATTTCATGGTGATCCCATATGTCAGTGGCGTATCGGAAAGAGCAACATCATTCATTAATAGGTCTGGAACTACAATTTCCGCACACTGAACAAATTGAATAAATTTATAAAAGTTTAAAAAGATAAAACCGAATTATTACATAATAGTCACGTTGTTTACAAAATCTCTTGCAAAAATTGTGATGTCTCATATGTTGGACAAACCAAAAGGCAATTGCGAACTAGAATTAAGGAACATATTAATAACATAAAGTTGGATCCTTCCAAACACTCAGAACATATAAAGTCTAACACTTTCGATTGGGAGAGTGTCAAAATACTAGAAATTGAATAATTATGAAAAAAGACTAATAAGGGAGAGATTCACATAAAAGAATAAAAAAAATGACATTAATTGTATGAAAGGTATTGAGTTGTTGGATGGAGCTTACTTCGACATTCTACAAGAACTGTCACATGTTAGTAATAATGTTCTTTCTCTCTTTCACTAACTGTAAAATTTTAACCAATAACGATCAAGATTACACAGAACATTGTAAGATTCTTTGTGTATAATATGATATACAATCGGAGTTTTATCTCAGTCATATTCGAGCTTCACCACATTACAGTTGTGATTAGTACATTACAGTTTCGTATAATATGACATACAATTCGAGTTTTATCTCACACGGGAAATTTCATAACTATCCGGAACCGATTTGATTCTCCATGAAATATGTTGTAAAACACAAAAAATCTAAGAGACGTATTTTTTTATACGTGCGCTAATTCATGTTTAAGAGGTGAAACACCCCTTTGAAAAAAACCAATATTTTTTTTCGAGGCGAATATAATATTGGAAGTATAAAAGATAGAAAAAAAATGTTTAAAAAAAAGTTGTACGGTTTCAGAGTACTTTAAAGTTATAAAAAAAAGTTTTTTTTATTTTTTGTTTAACAAAAATCCCCACCATCCATAATTTTCTTAAATTATCAATTTTTTTTACCAAATTAAGGATTATTTTTTTACGAATTCAATCATGTAATAAAATTACATTACGACATCGGGATTAGAGCAACAAATTAATACAAAAAGAGCATTAAATCCTTTGTGTGTCTCATATGATTATGCTCATGTTCTAGCTTGATAGACATGTTCTGACGACAATTACGCATATAAGCATGGATAGCGATATACGAAAGCATTAATAATTAATTCTCGAAAGTGATATGTCGTAATGTAATTTTATTATACACATAGTTGAATTCGTAAAAAAATAATCTTTAATTTGATTTAAAAAAACGAAAATTTAAGAAAATTATGGGTGATAGGAATATTTTTGTTAAATAAAAAAATAATAAAAACTTTTTTCTTTATGACTTTAAAGTAGGGGAGACCGGGATCAGTTGAATATAGGGATAAGTAGAATAATCGAGGCTACATTAAAAACAAAATACGCGAGACACGCGTAATGCGTGTCTGAGCAACAGCGATTGTCGCTAAGTCTGCTGTAACATCTTGTTGCGAACACATCTATAATAGAAGTTATGTCACAATTTTAAAAAATCGTACATCTAAGGAAATATTTTTATTCTTAAAGTTTTTGTTTTACAATCGTATATGAAATCGTATCTGAAATATTGGATTTCTACTTAGATAATAAGTGTAGTTCTTACTTAATAGAATTCAACAGATTTTTTTGTTTATGTGTCTTTGTTAATATTTTTAAAAAATGAACGGAGGATAGTAGACTAACCATAGCATGGAACTCATTTAATGTATGACTCATTTAGTGACGATTCTTATAGTACTTACTCAAAATTTTATTCCTTTAAAGAGATTTTTCTCAGCGGTAAATGTTATAAGTTTAGTTCCTTCATGTCCAATCTCGAAAATTAGACTTATTCGACATGTTTTTGCACGAAATGAACAAATTTTGCAAAAAGAAGTATTGTTTGGTTCTACGAAGCGAATGTTTGTGTTTAAAATTTATTTTTATACAAGTTTTATTAATATGTAGCCAAAAATGTAGCTTAAAATATATTAATCTTTATTTTAATAATCTTAGTCGAATTATCCCGGTCCCGGGGCTAGTTGAATCAGATGGAATGCATTAGAAAAATGCATTTTTTTCCATATTAGTTATTAGTTTCCTCTTATTATTAAAATATTATTAGGTAGTCAAATGTATGTAGTAACTAGTGTAGAATTCATTTTTTCGATAAGTCTCTTAATTTCGTCTGTAAAAATTCGAAACTGAAAAATGAGTCTATTAGCCCCGGTCTCCTCTACTCTTGAAACCGTACAACTTTTGTTTCAAAAATTTGTTTCTATCTTTTATACTTCCGATGATATTCGCCTCGAAAGAAAATTATCGGTTTTTTTCAAAGGGGTGTTTCACCCCTTAAACATGAGTGCACTATAAAAAAATACGTCTCTTAGATTTTTGTGTTTTACAATATATATCATGGAGAATCAAATCAGTTCCGGAGTTGTGAAACTTCCCTTGTTATATCTGAGCTATTACTACATTATAGATATGATTATTAAATATACGATTATCGATAATTTATTATATATATTATTACAATTATACGATTACGATTTTTTATTAACGATTTTCGATTTTCGATTATACGATAATTTACGATTATCAAATATTATTTAATTTATTATTGATTATTATTATTGTTGAATCATTTTTATTAACTACGCTACGTAAGTTGAATCAATATTTTATTTCTTCTAATAGTTTTTTGATAACACACTCTTCATAATTGATAAATTAATTTGATTTAGAATAATTTTATATCTTGATTCATATTACATACAATGGAACTAACACGATTGCTGTCAGAGGATTTAGTTTGAATTATTTTGACTATTATATATTCTTCTGGACATAGTGTGACAATATAACTATTTTGATTGTAATAATCTTGAAAAGGACGAATGATATTTTTATAATGTTACCTCATTTTGACGTACATACTAGGTGGGGTGAAAAGTAACCTCCTTGACCGCCAGAATGCGCCACTACTGCAAAAAAGTTTATGGTGCCTTGTAGTCCGTTCATATTTAGGCAGACATGCCAAGTGGCAGTGCGATACTGCCCTTAGTTTTGTTTTGAGAGCTGATTGTTGTTGACGTGTTTGCGAAAACGATTTTCGTTCTCTCATAAAACATTATTTTTTGAGAGGCAAAACGGCGAAGGAAACAAAAGAAAAGTTGGATAAATATTATGTGGCTAATACTCCGTCAGATTACACCGTCAAATATTGGTTTCGAGAGTTTCGTGGTGGCCGCAACTCCACTACCGATGAAGTCCGCAGCGGCAGGCCCTCCGATGCGGTTACCGAGGAAAATGTCAAAAAAATACATGAAATGGTGTTGGCTGACCGGAAAGTGAAGGTGCGCGAGCTAGCAGATGCTACAAAGATTAGTACTGAGCGAACACGCCATATTTTGGGCGAGATTCTGCATAAGAAAAAAATTTTTTTCATTCCCAAGGAGGTTACTTTTCACCCCACCTAGTATGTGTAGATGACATGTGTAGACTGTAGATGTTAATATTTAATTTAATTAAATTATATTTATACATACCGATAAAGATTCTGTGAATTGAAAACTGTTGAATTATTTTAGTGATTTACACAGGTGTAGAGATCAGAATATATGCTTTATTATCTAAAATAAGGTGATCGTACACACATGACAAAATCTAAATTAAATGAACATCAGGCATCGAACCTCGAAAACAACCGCAAATACATAGAACAGAAGAATATAGATTAATCGATGATCGAAAAACTGCTTTTCGATAAATTTCAGTCTGCATTATTAAATAATCTGTAGACTTAAATTAACATCAACTTGTAAAATTACTTCTTAACAGAAACGTTTGCGGAATTATTTTTATGTATTAACTATAATTATTATTATTATTAAATTATTTCTGTTCTAACATCTCTTTTGCTCATTTATTGGTCGTTATCAAGATTTGTATATTACTTTGCAAATTATCGAGCATTATCATATTTGTTTATTATTGATTTATGTAGCTCGTATCTGTTCGAAACATTTTCATCCTTCACAATTTGAAGATAAATCGTGGTTACGAGATTTCGTTGGAAAATCTGGGAATGTACGAATAAAACTTAAACGTGATGCAGTTCCATTGATAACTGATGTAGAGGACAACAAAATTTCCACGGATAATGATTTAGGTATACATATAATCCATTTTTAACATTTAAGTGATTATTATAACATAAAGAATTTCAAACGATAATTTTTATAATATATGTATATCAATAATATTTGTCTTGTAAACTTTGCCTTCTTATGTATTAAATATATTTTTAGAAGTAGATGTTGCACAGTCCGTTATTCATTGTTCATTTAATCCAAATATAGATAGTACTGCATCGACCTCCACATCGAGCTGTGCAACTCAAGTTGCGCTGAACACTGCAGTGGTTCCTAACATTGGTACATTTTGTCACTGTATTTCACTTGTTTCTTAATTACTTATTATTTACATAAATATACATACTTATTATTTACATAAATATACATACTTATTTACATAATTATTTTTCATATATTGTATAATAATATATTTTTTCTTTTATGCTGTGGCAGATATCTCTCAGAAAATGCAGAAATTGCAACACAGAAATGCAACCTTACTTCTGGAAACAAAAGCTTTACATCTGGAAACGGAAACCCATAAATATCAACAAGCTTTAAAAGAGAAACTATACAAGAAGCAATTGGTGCAGAAAATGCAAGACAAGTTAACTCCGTTTTTTACGCCAGAACAAATAGAATTATTTTTAAATCTCACGCAGAAGATCCGTTGGACTAAGGAGGATATTGAGGCTGCAATTTCGTTAAAAAGCATAAGCTCAAAAGCTTATAGGTATCTGAGGAAAACAAAACAAATTCCTGCAATGTCAACCCTTCGAAAATGGATAGCGGATTTCAACACTGACAAAGGTATCTTAACAGACGTATCAGCAATAACGAAAGAAAAAAGTCAAAGCATGACAGAAATGGAGAGAACTTCGGTTCTCTACTCTGATGAAATTTCTTCTTTTGATGAAATTTATTTGTCAAACCAAGTTGAAGAAAGTAAGGAGAAAGTGTATGTGTATGTTGTATTCAAAAATTAAAAAAAGTATATGACTAAGAACCCTGTGTGCTGCAAATTCTTACAAGAAAAATTTTTGTAAGATCTAAGAAAATTTTTACATACGAATTTTGGACAGAAATATACAAGCTTGTATAAGAATATATCACATACGATACCTGTAGGTAAATCCAGAATCTTGCATGAATCTTACACTCATGTTACATGAATCTTATAAACATATTACATGATTCTTAGTTCCGAGCTCGCACTTTGATGGAAAAACGGAAAAGCGGAAGCCAATCAGAACTCGCGGAAAGACAGACGCAAACAAGCGGAATGTACTACCTATTACTACTGTGAGTTCCGATTGGCTTCCGCTTTTCCGCTTTCCGCTTTTCCGTCAAGGTGTGAACTCGTCTTACACGCATGTTACTTGAAACTTGCGCGTAGATAAATTTTGCGCGCATGTGAATCTTGTAAGAATATATAATTGAAATGTCATTAAATATTACAAGAATACTATTGGTATTTTGTGTGATTTATTGCTCGTATAGTAAATAAAATGGAATGGACAAGCAAGGAGTTGAATGGGGTTTAAAAGAATTCATTTTGACTAAAAATTAATTCTTTTTACACAAATTAAATAACGCCTTCTCGGTCAAATCAACCTAGCAAACGAGAATGGATTAAAATAGATTGAAATTGTTTTCTATCCGAATGCGTATTTTAAATAGCGAATACTTTTTTTGGATTTAATTGGATTGAAAGATAGCATTTCAAAATTTTGAATTGAACAGTATGTTTGTACACAATTATGTTTGTGTGTATAGAATAAGCTAATATTTTTAGATTCAAAGGCATAGAGATATGCTCCATGTAATTTCTATAAATGAATAAAAATACATTTAGAATTGAAAAGCATTCATTTTAACATTTGTGAATAAATATTTTTGAAAATCTAAATCCTTTTTAATTCATTTCAATCCATTCTCGTTTGCTGGGAAACTTAATTTGAGGAAAAAATCATAAAAAGTCTACGCCAGTTATAATATAATAAGCGAAATTATAATTTATCAATTCATTAAGCTAGAATAATATACTTTTCGACCTTTTATTCAGTCATTTTCAGTATTTTAACAAATTTTTCTTAATTCTTTTTTATTTCATATATTCAATTCAGTTTCTGTTTCTTCAATAATTTATTGATCGATACCTTTATCACTTTGGAGTGATGTAAACAAATTATTTCTTAAGAATATCTTATTAAGCTAAATTAGCAATTAAAATCTTTTCGTTGCGATATAAATCATTGTATACGATTCATGCCAGATTTCTGCACCAACTTGAAAGCTAAATTATTTCGTAACTATATGTTTTTTAAAACTGATATATGATCTTTCATATAACACTTAGGAATCATGCATAATTAATACATATTCTTGGATGATCCTATAAAGAAATTATTTTTTAAGAGTTTCTTACAAGGTTAAGACAAGATCTTTTCATTGCTATACAAATCATTGTGTACGATTCATGCCAGATTTTTGTATCAACTTGGAAAATAAATTATTCCGTAACTATGTCTCTTAAGACTGATAAATGATCTTTCATGAAACACTTCAGAATCATATGTAATTAATACCATATTCTTAGATGATCCTGTAAAGAAATTATTTTTTAAAAGTTTCTTATAAGGCTAAGGCAATATTTTTTTATTGCGATATAGATGTCCGTGTATGATTCATTCTAGATTCCTAAGATCATTAAAGATTACTAGTGAGATTCATGAACAAATTATATAAAATTCTTATATGATTATGTTCATTTAATCCTGATTGATCATATATAACTCTTTTAAGCTCTAGTACAAAAAACTTATAAGAATTTTCAACAAGGAAGATACTAAAAAGATTCTGATATTGAAAAATTTTTTAAAAATGTACAAAATAAAATAAAAAATATACAAAATACAAAAATGTAAGAAAAAGATATCAAAAAGGTTCTTATGATATTTCATTTTAATACATACATTATTTCATTTTTCTTCTACAGCCGCTTATACTTTGAATTATATCCCTTCCTTAGAAGAACAGGCATTATTGCATGAAATTGATATATTGAATGTCGTTGATGTCAAAACCTTCCAACTCAGGCACGACGTGCGTTTTTATGTTATGAAATCCTTCTTCCTTCTTCTTCCGATTAGATTTTTGACCTACAGAGACGGATCACAGTATCATAGTGATACTGTCTCTTGAAATCAGAAATTTAATGGGGTGAGAAGGAAAAGGGATTTCATAACATAAAACGCATGCCATGCCCGAGTAAAAGGCATGCTGTGCCTGTGTTGAAAGGCTCAGTTAGAAGAAGAATTGACATTGCCAATTATACCAGCATACAGAGTTATGCATAAATATAAAGATTTGGAAATGTCTACTGAAATGTTAGCTAATCCAGAAAATGATTGGATTAATTACATTTCTAAAGGACGATTAATTAGTCCTTCTCATATACATGAAGTTGCGAAAGCGATGAATATCGAGTTTCAAATATTTCATAATACTTTTTTTCGAAAAAAATCCATGAATCTTCAAAACAGTAGCCGATAAGATTTAAAAGAAAATACAAAATATAAAGATTCCATGAGTATATTATTATAGTACGTATACGTATTTACATAGGAATTAAAAACAATAAATAAATTTCTGCATTAAATTAATGAGTAAAATATAATACAAGATTTCTAAATTTACAACTCGTAAAGTTACTACATTTCGAATGTAATATTGTTATACTAAATGTATTTTTTACTGATTAATTAACGTTAACATTTATTCATTGATATATATTATATGTTATGTGAATTAAAATATGAAATATTCTATTTATCATGTTGAATTCAGATGTATTCAAATGGATTCGAAAAATCAGAAGCGCGAATTCGGAAATATTGAAATGAGTTCATTTTTATCTATTTCAATTTATTCTCGTTTACTTGGAATTCTATTGATATTCTCGAAGCAAAGTCGAATCAGACTACGCATTGCAGATTGATGGCGTTTTTGGCCCGACCGAGTTTGCACCAACCTGGGTTGAAGTAATGATGTTTCGTGTTTTCCTTTGTCCTCATTGGTCAAATTTCAATCTTTCAATCTTCAATCTCATAGCGTTTTCGGCTCGATCGGGTTTGCATCAACTTGGGTTGGAAAATGCTTCGCTTGGTTGACGTTACACGCTTCTGTGTTGATCTTCAATCTTCAATCTTCACTCTCAATCTTTTGCGTAGTCTGATTCCAGCTTAGGATATATCCAAACAAATTTGCATAGTTGCATAAACACAAAGAAAATTATCTAATCACATTTCTGTTATATTCTATTATAAAGACACTTGTCTTTATACTATAACAGAAATGTGATTAGATTATTTTCTTTATGCATACGTTTATGCGATTATGCAAGTTTGTGTGGATGTATCCTAAACGCGACGAATCGACTGGTTCGTTCATTTTCAATTAAATTAGCAACCCAGATAACATTTATGTTACATAAGATATCTAAAAGATGTCTTTTAGATATCTTATGCAACATAAATGTTATCTGGGAAGGATATGTTAAAAAATAGCTTGAGATTTTTACGGAGATAATGATTTTGCTCAAGTATTTAAAAGTTTAGCTAGATACATAACTCATAATTCGAAAATTTTTAGATATTTAAGAAAAATTGTTTTTTTCATGTAACCTCGGCGGTACTGAATTCTTCCTCGTACCGGTGAAAGGGAAGATATCATCTGAAATACAATATATTATAATTAATGCTTTAATGTAGCATTAATTATAATTTTTTTTCATTTGATTTTTTGAACATTGATTCTTTTTTTTTATTTTTTAAGTCATAGGTAATTTTTTACTCGTAATCTTCCTCTTTTCTCTTTCCTTCCAATCTTTAACGTTATTTATAATGCTTCTTAACGCTTGAAAAAAATTATCATCTTTTACCTCCGATGATTTGTTATGTGCTTTGTATTCGTTTATTTTTTTATAATGACATATAAAATATAAGATATGTTATTAAAAAAGAAAAGGTTTGTAATACTTAGATTTTTGAGAAATTTTTTAGATTTTTCTTAGAATTTTTTAGATAATTTTTCAGAATTTCTGTATGAAGTTATAACTTTTTTATAAAATTTCTTAGATTTTTTTCACACGAATTGAAATACTCTTTAGAAATGCTGAGAAAATAATATAAAAAATTCTGAATGTTACACAAATTTTTTTAGATGAACAGTAAAATTTATCTAAACAAAGTTATGCTTTCATTTTGGAGCCCTTTTGAGGTTTATTTAAAAATTAAAATTTAATTGAAACACAACTGGAGAATCTTTTAATGCTGCGACTTTTATTCAATATCCCTGGATGATTTTTGAATTCGAGAATTTAACTCACTATATCCCTTTGATAGTAGTGTCGCGTAACTCTTTATGAAAATGAAAAAAATCCTAGAATATAATAAGATTTCTCATTCTATAATTTCTGAAAAAAGAAAGAAAGAAAATCTGAGAAATTATGAAGTATTTATCAAAAAATCTTTATAAATTTAAAATATGAAAAATTCTAAAAAATGATCTGAAAAATTCTAAGAAAAATTTTCGCCAGAGACATAAAATAAATGAGAAATAAGTAATGCAGACAAAAATTTAATAAATTACATCTCAAAGTGAAATCACACTATGCATTGAAGATTGAGATTAAAGATTAATGATTGACATTTGACCAATGAGAACAAAGAAATTTAGCTCCTTTTATTTTGATTGATCAAATTTCAATCTTTCAATCTTCAATGCATAGTCTGATATTGACCTTATAAAGCATATTGCACATACATGATTCAATATTAAAAGATTGAATCGAGTTTTTTATATTCACATTTGCAATATGTTAGATAAGATATTATTCTTTACTTTTCCTTTCTTTTTTAATTTATGTATTTTTTTGTTCGAGTTCTTTGTTTATGTTTTCAATTAATTCATTGTTATTTGTAGTGAAAGTGTAGCATTTTTCAATTTTAAGATGTGTTCGGAGAGACACTACTAGCGCTATTTGTTGTCATTCTATCATCGTTTATTAGACGTAAAACAAGAATAGAATGAACACAAACAGCGCTAATAGCGTCTCCCCGAATACGCACCTTTAACAATCTTTTTTCAACCTGCGTCTAATAACAAATCAAAGTAGTTATATTAGATGTATACGAAAACGTCGAATTTTTAATAAATAATTAAAACAAAAATTAAAAATAATTAGAACAAAATGAAATAAATACAATTGTTACGTCCAGTGGACTCCAATTTCTTCGTTCGATGAAATTATCGGTAAAGCACGAACAAAAATTCGATCCTTAATGGTTATCAATCGAGCGAGCGAGCAAATATCACGAATTTGAAGAACGTATTATTAGAAATCTTCCTAGCGATATAGAAAAATAAAAACTATGTTTATTCAAAATTGCCTGATCATGGTAATAAAATTTATAGCATCAACACGTGATTAAAATTATAAACCCTGAAGAGAAAATATTGTCTAAACAAGATAGAGTTAACGAATACAGAATTTAGACGCGGATTGACGGTACGTGACACTATATAAATAAAAACGCACATTCCAAACTTGTAAGAGCGATTAAAATCCAAGGATGTTTTTTTTGTCAACAACAGAAAAAATAATACATAAGATAACGATACATAGTTCTGAGTTTTATCTGAGACCCGTCACAAACAATGTAACTGTAGATCCAACGTAGATAAATACTGTCTAAACAAGAAAATGTATGTTTAACTCATAAAAGAAAACTCAGTAGCTGATAAAAAAAAAAGAAAAATACGAAACTCACGTAAAGACGTAAATAAATTATAATCAGATTACTTGGAAGAGACAATACGTTATACCCCCTCCCTCAGAAAACGGAACTAAACTCGCCATAAATCCAAAATCTTTAGGGAGGGTGATGTCATCAGCAATAAATATTTAGAAAATTTATAGTATGAGTGGAGCTGAATTGAAAGCAATCCTTCAGTAATTATTCAAGAAACAAAGAGTAAAAAATTCTACCAACCCGAATTCTCGATTTTCCAACTCGACACAGCCTACCAAAGAACCATCCTCAAAAAGATTCCAATATAAACTGTGACATTGCGACATCCCCTGTACAAATTACTTCTGCTTAACAGTTTGCAACTTCAACATCGCGCTTCGTGCAGTCCGTTTTCCAAATCGTTCGATTTACTATTAGGTGTTGGAATTAATTCGTAGCGTTTTTTAATGAAAGAATGTTATTTATTTCACATGAGCATTAAAAAATACATTAATGAAAGTACTTCCCATCACTTGTAAAACGCTACGAATTAATTCCAACACCTAATACAATCTGTGCGTGAGTTCCGAGGTCGAGAGCACAACTCATTGAGACCCGACTACCGAGCCACCCGAGAAGAGGAGTCACCGGATCAGGAGCAAACAGTTCCCTTTAATTATTCTTTGCGGGAATCGAACTAACTAGTCCGCAACTTTTAGCGAGATCTCCTCCGAAAAAAAACTACCCTCGGCGGCAGTGCAACCGAAATTGGCTTCGGAGTCGACCTTACTTAGAAGCTCGGATGAAACATTCCAGGAGTATCTCGCTACTTTGAATTCTCGGAGTCGTCGAGATCCAAGCGAGAACTCTCCTCCGACTCCAACACCACCGTCTTTACCGGCTACTTCGGCTTCATTAGTCCTTCCGGCTTCATCGACTTCATCCTTCGGTACCCTAAAATCGGTTAGAGGCAATACTCCCATTACTCCCTTCTCGATTTCCGTTATCTGTCCTGATTTGTCTGCGTTATCGGACGCTCCAATGGAGCGAATTGTCCAGACACCCCTCCGTCAATTCCTGACTCCTGCATTCAGTCCATCTCCTCTCCGTCATCTCAAATGATAGAGGACATTTCGGACTCGGTTTAGTTCGCTCTATTTACACAAAAGAGATTTTGGCAAAGACTTTTGGGACACCCTATATATTAGTAATTATATTAGATAATAGTAAATTGCATAATCATAACGGCAAAATATAAATTTTATCTCTGTAGGAAAAATTTTTTTTTTCAAGTTACAATTTAAATATTTTCGATAAAATGTACAAGTTTTTTTCGTTTTTACTACTCCTTAGGACACGTTTGTAAATGGTTTTAAAAATTAGTTGTAATTATAATTTAAATAAATAAGTCAAATCTTGATCATTTTATATATACATATTATACAATTAAAGCAATTCACATATTGTAATACACATACACTATCTAATTTTAGAATACGAATAGAATATTTTAGATGTTAGTTAATATGATTTGCATCTCTTTCTATTCATTTTAAATCTCGTAATTACCTCTTATCTAACAGAGAAAGATCTCGCCTTATGTGGCCTAGTTCTAAGTTATAAAGATTAATCCTTAGTATACATTTTAGTACTTGGCACCTTTACTACATATGATGCTTTCGTGTCCTGGATTAATTTTCATCAGTTTTACAAGTATATAAAAATTATTAAACAATTTTTATGTATATTTTGCTATTTTTAGAAAGTATTTGTAAAGTTGCATATTTATAACAAATAAGATAATTGGATCCAATTTGGTCCGTTTTCCAAAGTGGGCCACTCGCTATTTGTATATAATATTATAATTATATTTAACAAATGACAGTAGTAATTCGAGCAAGCCGTACGACTTGATTGCATCGATTCACAAATCATATTATTCTTTATGTTTGTGTAAAAATAGGAAAAACTGTCGTCGCGGTCGTAATATTCCGTAAGTAAGTAATTGCTTTTTATAATTATGAAATGTAATTATTAATGTCTATAGTTCATGTTATTGTAGCTCTATATTCACTTTATAACATATTCAGTTTATATTTTTGTCACAACGTTTCGCTTATAATTAAAGAAAAAGAACTTTTTGTATAGTGATACCAATGTGGGCTATAGTTCATATATTTTTTTAATGTTCACAAATGTTCTATTTTTTGAATATGACCATTAATTTTCAATTCTAATCTCAGCAAAAAATTAAAAAATTCTCAAAGCTTAGGCCCACATTGGGTCCGGTTTTATATAAATTGTCTTATACAAATTGTTATAACTAAATATAATTGACAAAATAAATATATGCACTTTTTTATACAAAAACATAAAACTTTGGAACAAAAATGTTTAAAGGAAAAATATATCTTAAAGTTCCAAACTACAAAAGGAAAAATAGTTCAAGTGTCTGCTGTCTAAAAAATTTAATTATTTAATAATCTGAAAATGAAATTTTTTTAATATGCATGAATGGCCATAAATTGAAGATATATTGCATTTACATTTTAAACAATGCATTATATTATTATATTGCTATTGTGTAAAAAAACTTATAATTTATTAGGGAAATGTTTTTTATAACATTACAGACAACATAATTATTAAGTATATAGATAATATTACAGATAACATTTAACACAAGAGTCAAAACCTTCGTGTTTATTAAAAGCTGATGTTGTTCTAGGTTAAATTCTTTTTTTAATAATTTGAAATATTCCTGCAATACAAACGAGAATTAATTGAAAATGAAAAAAAAAGAGTTTTTTTACATAGAAAAAAATGTACACTCTGTACATATGATGGGTCATTTGTGATCCAGAGGTGAACTTCGGAGTTATTCTAGCTAAGGATACGCACGAATTGAGACCGATAATGCACAAAACTTGTTTTCTAGTCAAACTTTTTTTAGGAATAAAAGAAAGATTCAGATGCTCTTAATATTTCAAAGAAAAAAAATGCGCAGGATACGAATGATCCGAAGATGTGTATTAAGAGTTAGGTTCCTTGACCCGAAATTTGGACTGACGTATGTGACGTTCGCTGGAAATAGGTGTTACAGCGTCCTTTCGGGATATTAGTACACATTTCAAAGTAACAAAAACTTCAACTCGTGGCATTTGCTTTTATGCGTATACACGCGAGATACACGCACAGAGGCGAAAGACAAATATCACGAATCTAAATGTCTAAATGTCTGTCTAAGTGTCTTTTCATACTCTCTTCTTATTTATTCTTCATCTCCAATCGATTCCAGAATTAATTTCCAAGGATTTGAATGTAATATAATTATGAAATCTTATTATTCTTCTTATTCACAGAAATTCATCGTCTACAAATTATCATATTTTTAAATCAAGTTAGAGAGTTGGAATAATAATTATGTCTATTAAAAAATTTGATATTTTTTCATATGTACCAAGTTGTAAGCAGTAAGAAATTGATCAATTACAGAATGTGAGGAGAATAATCGATTATAGTCTCTCAATAGTCTCAATAATCTCCTATCGTAGATAAGAGTGATTTCAATCAGATCATACTTTTACCTGATTGGATTTTGATTGTGTATCTGGCATGCCTGATCGAATTTTTATTCGGGAAGAGGAAGGAAGACAGTTCGAGAAAAGAAAAGAAAAGAAGAAACAGGCCTACGATAGGCATCGGATACAATCCGATTAAAATTAATATTATTTCTTATTTGTATAAAATTAAATTTTTTTCTTGTTTATTTATTAAATTTTTCCTCTTTTATTTCGATATTATAAAAAATCAACATGATAATTAATGAAAAAAAAATTAAATTATCTAAAATTTTATAAAAATTTATTCTTGTAAAGATTTTTTTTTCACACAATGGATAATTATTAGGTGTTGGAATTAATTCGTAGCGTTTTTTACATATTAGTAAATATTTTATTGAAAGAATTATAAAACTTAAATTAAGAATTATGTTTTAAATTTTAAAACATTGAAACATTAAAATTTATTTCGGCGAGCAAAATTATGTATCAAGATCGAATATTTATATTATTATTTATTGTGATCATTCTTTTTATCTATACCCATTGTAAATAATATCATTTTTCTAAATATGAATATTTTTTAAAAGTAATTAAGTAGTATTGTATTATTAACTATTTAACTTTAATGCATTTACGTCTCACGCATAAATTACGACATGAATATTTTTTTAATAATTATTTTAATAAACGTTTAATGAAATTATAAAAAAATTAGAAATATAAATTATAAATTGCATCAAAATACATGGATCTTGATGCCTAATAATATTTCTATGTGAATTTTTAAATATATTTTTCTTTTCTACAAATTGTGCCGATTATTGTTACACTTGAAACGCAACTTTAAGCTAAAGTTGGAATAATAATATTACAAATTAAATTATTAATTAATTTAATAACAATACATTTAAATCTTTTTATATTAAAAATAGTTTATGTATCGATATTAGCACAAAAATGTTTTACATACGAGGCAAATATACATGATTATGAATTTATTTTGATAGCTGTCACATGTCGTAACCATTGTAATGTCTTGTTATTGACATTTTGTGATATATTTTGATATTATTAGGTGTTGGAATTAATTCGTAGCGTTTTTAATGAAAGAATGTTATTTATTTCACATGAGCATTAAAAAATACATTAATGAAAGTACTTCCCATCACTTGTAAAACGCTACGAATTAATTCCAACACCTAATAATTATGCAAAGATAACGTACAAATTATCATATAGAAGCAGAAACAATTTTTTAATAAAAGTGTATCATTGCATATTAAAAGAATCCTCCTGGTATAGTACTTTTTAATAATACTTTTTAATAAATTTAACTGGTGATTAATTTGACAAAATTACAAAATTTCTAACTAATAATGCGCAATCCGTAATCTAATTTATCTTTTCATACATCAAATAACAGAATATTAATAATCTTGATAATAAAATACTATGGCTATGTCTTGAAAAGTTAATCAGGTTAACTATATATATAGAAGAGAGATGCCGAACGCATACTGATCGCCTAAATTGTATCATCTCTCTCTCTCTCTCTCTCTCTCTCTCTCTCTCTCTCTATGTTTTATATTATTATTTAATATAGGTAACATTTAATATAATATACATGAGAAATGAATAATAGGAAAAAATATAATAATTATCTACATCTTGTTTTCTGGACATTGTTTTATAAAAAATCAGGTACATTTGATATTAATTTTTAATTACCTTACGTAGCTGATAATAACGCAATCAATCAATTTTATTAAAAATTTTTGTATTTTTGTATTTAAAAGAAGATTTATTGTAGAATACTTTACATTTATTATATACATATACATATTTGCAATCATTATAAAGATTAAATCGATATTTTTACAAAATCCATCGAGTTTTCTAAATCGTACCAAGATAAGATGATAACAATAATAAAACTGATAATTGGTATCAATACAAATATCAAGTGCCAAACTATATTTGAACTAATTTTATTTTAATTTGTTTTTTTCATTATTGTTATTTAATAATTATAAGATACTTTTTCTTTAATAAATTATTAAAAGTAGATATTAATTAATTATTAGGTATTAATTAATGATTTCTTTTATTAATCTTATGCTTTCAATTATTTTCATTCATAATTTAATATTTTCAAAGGAAATACGACTAAAAAAGACCTACAGAAACAATTTAAGTGATCGGTTGCCTAAATCGTATTTTTTATAGCATGTTACAAAAAGAGTTATCAAATTAATTTGTTATTGATGAAAAGTTAAACATGTAATAAGCGTTCAAATTACTCTCAAATTACAATTTTTAATGTTCATTTGCATACAAAACAGTGTCAAATGGAAAAAATGTAATACAAAAGAGGTACAGCAATCTACAAATAGATTCCGTATAGAAACAACAATAATTTCTTAATAAAAATGACATTGCATATTTGTACGATAATCTTGAAGTTGCTGAGAGGGCCCTGAAGCACCACTTGTCATATCGTCATGCCTGAGCGCGTATCAGTTCCGTGATAAGTAAACTTTAATTATTTTAAAAACTGTTACCTCGATATTTTTGTCTTAGAATGTTCTAAAGAATCCGTTCTTAAAACGATGTTCGTGAATTTTGGGACACTCTGTATATGAATATGTATAAAATTAGAAAAAAATACTTTTTTTTTCTGTCTTGACTCTTTTAAAGAATGTTGAAATAAATACGAATCGACAATCCTTCAAAAATTTGTATACATACATTTTCTTTCTTTCTTAAAAGATAAATATTTATATTGTAGAAATTAAAAAAATGTTAAATCTGGTAGCAGGAAACATTCTTGACATTGAAATTTATAGCATACTATATATAGCACACTAATTATTAAAATATCATGTATGTAAATTATACTTTAAGAATTATTTGCTAGATTACAATCTAGTTATTTCTTCTTGTTTTTATAAATCGGTACATTATTATCGTGTGTTTAATTGAAATATTAAAATTTATTGTGACTTTAATAGAGAAATAACTTTTCCTCCAGAGTAACAGTTTATAGTAAGGAAAAAATCAATAATAATTTATGGTAGCGTTAATATCAATATAATATAAATTCGTAATACATAAAATGTGACGTTGCAGTTGTCAAATTGCTGCTTAATGATTACAGAAAAAAAACTGAAAATATTTATCACGATTAAATTAAAAATCAAGGATAATGATGCGTCAGCATTAAATTCATTAAATATTGATTTATACATCACTTGAATAAAACCACAAATGTGTTTGTTCATTTTAAATATGTTTTGCACGTTTTACTCATACTCTCAACGATTGTTATTGACTTTTATCGAGATTCCTCAATAAAAAATAAAACGCGGATAGTGAAATCTATCAGTAATTTATCAGTTGTACGTATCGCATTTCTGCGTAAATTCGTTGGGAATAATATATGTGATTTATGAATCCATAGGTAAATCACGCCATAGGTAAATGAAAAAATATCATTATAAAGTCAGAAGGATTTTAGAATTATACATGTTTGTATTACTTGTTATCTAAAAATGGTACCTAAATAAATAAGAATTATATATGGGAGAATTGCGAACGGTACTATTACAATATATTTAATGATAATATATTTCATTTCTCAGTGTATTCAGTGACAGTTCGCATTCGCTATTTATGTATAGTGCTGCCATAATGTCTGTATGAACATATGCATGCCGTTTAAAGTAAAGATTATTATATATTTTTGATGATTTTAATGTAAAGGAGAATGGGGCAATTGCAAATACCTAAGGGAAAAGTTGAACAAAGCAGATTTGTTCAGTAATTACAAAAGTCTTTATACAAAGGATACTGGCTTTGAACTAATAATTAACATATATACATATCATAGTACATCAACTTTCAAAATAAAACATGACATTGATAAAACCTTCAATATATTTGTTTATTTCTTATTTGATATTTATTATTATATTTATTATATTTATTATTATAGATATTATTGATATTTCTTATTCTTCTCGTATTTGTTTATTTCTTCTTCTTCTTCTTCTTCTTCTTCTTCTTCTTCTTCTTCTTCTTCTTATGTTAGGCCTCAGGCCTGTGTTACATTTCTCTCATATATTTGTGCTGATTATTCAAATTGTCACGAACATATATATGAGACATACAATTTTAATGTCGGTTCCGAACAGCGGATTTGTCGAGAGATGTTTCTGTGGGCAAGGATACTCTCGGGAAGTTATCGGCCTTTTCCGAGAGGAGAAGCGTAAATATTTTAGGTCCTATCGAGACCTCTGATATGATAGACCAGAGCCCGATTCTTCAAAAGTATATGTAATGCATACTATAGTATTTCCTTAGTTTTTCGTATGCGATACTTTTCGAGAATAGGGACCTAGTGCGCTGTCTGTTATGCCACGCTTGCGCTCGTATTTATTTATTTATAAAATAAAAACTATCGTATGCATCTCTGCAATTTAGAAACAAATAAAAAAGCGAATAAAGTGTAAAGAAAAAAATGCATATTAATCACTTTTAAAATGATAACAAAAAATAAAAATTTTACTTTACTTTTTATTTCTGAATTTTTCATATTTAGTAAAAGAATGCTGAGTGCTGTACTCCTAATGATTTACTTCGAGAAATTAGGCTCATTTTAATGTGCCGTGAATTGAAAAAAAAAATTGAAGAATGAAAAATTGATTTAAATGTAAAAAATATACGCATATCTTATACTTTCTTTCATGAGAATTTATACTGTGTAAAATGTCTATAAATCTTTGCAGTTGAATATCCGGTGAAGTATTATGAAGCGTATGATCGATATGTCAGGAGACTTTTATTTCTGATATCATAGTTCATTTTCCACAAGTAGTTTCACTGTAGGACAAAAAAATTAATAGAATAATAAGATTGGAATTAATAGAACTTTCCAAATTTATTAGAATTTTAAATTTTATTCTGAAGATTGGAAGTTGGGCCAGTCTTGAAAAAGAGTGGCTCATTTTTCAATCTTTAAAAGTAAGATTTCGCTCTTTATAGTGACAGTTTACTCTAAAAGTTTTAGAGAAAAGAGAAACGTAATCAATCGTTTAATTTTGACAACTTAATTACTAATATTATATTTTTTCCTCGCAAAAAAAAAACGGACCAGTAACCTTAAAGTAATCTATTTTTTGCGGATAAATCTATACTTATTATCGTTGTAAAATGAAATAAAGATAGAAATATTATTTATTCTTTAGGATTAAATTCTCTAAATATGGTTTTAAAAACGCGATGTATTTCTTCTGGTAGAAAAACGGACTTTTGCTTTTATTATTCCTGATGAATAAATTCTGAAAATATGCAGTCCAGACACACACATACACAGAAAGTATGATTGAGTATCCTCTTACGTTAATGTTTGATGCTGGCTTGCTTTGTAGCATATCGCCAAAGCGTCGGCACATCGCCATTTATGCGCAATTATCGCGCGCAGTGCTAGAGTGGGAGATTTGTTGATTGCGAGAATATTGCATCGAACTAATTGTCCCAAACGGAATCAAACAGGGATAACGCAAGGAAGAGGAACGAGGAAATACCACGTTGGAAATGCCACGTTGCTGAAGAAGATGCATTCCTCATTTGCGGAAGATCCATTTATGCGGCGTTCGCGCAGTTGATTAACTCAAGATATACGTATATCTTCGCGTTCAATATACTGCATACGACTGATAAGAATTGAATTCTCGGGCCGATGTTAGCGTCGCGGGCTTCCGCCGCATACTCTGTTGTACGACTCGCGCTGATCAACACGGTTTTGTATAGCCAGCCGTTCCCTCCGTAGACCCACGATTGCCCCAACGAGGGACTATCGAGGAGACGTCAAACTAGAGGAAAGTCACGGTGTGTAATCAAAATTCTAAAATTAATTTGCTAAAATTAGTTTCTTGTACGAGCGCGATAACGACAAAGTCGTTTCTTTTATCAATTTCTTTTCTTTTATTCTTCTTTTATTTTTTTTTCTCTTTTTCTTTTCAATGTATAAATTGTCTTGTTACGGAAAGTGTAATACAGTATAACTTAAAGAAACCAAATTTCGTGTTTTATCGTTCTTCCGTATTATCAGACGAACTGGACATTCTCGCGAGATCTCGATTAAAGATTCAATCTTTTGAGCTATCAGTATTGCTGCAATCTTGTATGCTGCAATATGTAATCGATATTACTCTATTGTATATATTTTTTGAATAATAAGGTATGTCGAGTGCGCATGTTGATTTAAAAAAAAGCGCATATGCGACATTGCGCGAAAAAAGCATCGCGAACATAAATAACATGTTGATAAAGAGATAGTTGATAACATTGAATTAAGTTTAATAAATTTTCACATATTTTTATAAAAAACGCGCACAATTTCGACACACTCGATTTATTTTCATAATATAATGTCGCTATAATTAAACTTTAACTTCAAAATAATATTTAAAACGTGGTGTTACCACGTTATCAATGTGTATGCTTATGAATTTTTCATATTGGTTGCGTTCAGCGGAAAAAGCAATTTTGCAATTATAAAATTCTTTGATGTGATTGGTTTTGTTCTTAATTCTTCATTCATACATTCTGAATGTATAAATCATATTAAAAAATCGTACAGCTATTGTATGTATAAAGCTATTTTTTTTGTGGAACGCAATCATTGTATATTCTCTTCCTGTTTGCGTATTCTTTTAATCGATTTTAACGTATAAATCATCACATCGACGTCATTTTTAATTTTAGATTATCTATAATTCATGTCACCATTTAAATTAGAATTCTATTTGTAATTTTATGTGATACGAACGACATGTGGATAGTTAGAATACATGCGTATGTAAAATATATGCTAAAATACACAGACCGAAAATATACATGACGTATAAAATTATAAAATGTAGAATTGTATTTTAAAATCTGAAACGTGAATTACAGGTCGTCTGAGCCTTATTATTAAAAACTGACGCAACTTAACATACTTATTATTAAGATTAATTTGCACACTTATTTTTACTTCGTGCTATTTTTTAACACTTTTAATTCAACATGGATGGACTCTTTACAAAAAAGTGGAAAACATTAAGAAGTGAAGCGAAAACAATCAACGATTAATGCTTCTCTAGTAGGACAATTTATACAGCGATATATTGATTAAACATGCATTGCCCAAGAAACACATCAAGAGATCGAAAGTCAAAACTTTGTTTTAATATCATGAAAGTCAAAATGATTTTTGATTATAAAATTTGGCTGTTTATTGACGTTAAGAATTAAAATAAAGTTATTTTGATTTTTTTATACTGCTTTTTATGTGTTCTTTGGGGAATAAATATATTGAATAAATGTTGCACTAATGAAGCAATTATTAGAATTCTTGATAAATAAATGAGAATATAATGTGAGGATTTATATATATATATATACAGGGTAAATCAGAGTCGTTGAACCAACTTTTTGCCTTATGAGAAAATTATCGACTTCACACCTAATTGAATTATAACGTGTGCAGTCAATTATTTTGTCAAAAAACTGGTTCAACGACTTTGATTCACTCTGTATATATAAATATGTATATATATAAATATGAATCTATAATTATAATACATCAAGATTTCAATATTTTGTAGCTCGGTTAATATTCACGTTACACGCCGGCTTCGCAATTCGCATCCACATGTTTTTATTTTGTACGTTTATCGCAATCATGAAATACGCAAGATAAGGAGAATATCCGCAAACCAGCGGTTTAGTTGCTATGTATGGTTAATAATTTGTGATTTCGCCAGGCATTATTACGACATTAACGCGAGTTCGTATTTTCCGCATGATGCGAATCGGGCGGCACGGCGTGGTAAACGGAAAAACCCGACGAAACGAAACTTATAGATGTTACACGTATTGTGTTATACTTACATAAGAAACTACACGGATTGTTACATAAATCATTTTCACGCGATCGACGAGTATCAACGTTGAAATATTTGTTTAAGTAAGCGTGAAAGTGAAGTGTCGGTTTTAATTACCTTTTAATAAGATTCCAATATAATCGCGCTACATTAAATTAATATATTTGTTAATTAAGTACGTATATATTAGATTGAAATAAAAGTTGAATTTGCTACGAACTTCAAAATTCAAGCGAATATAACTTTGTGAAAAATAAACAAAATTTGAAATAAAAAAAGGATTTTAAAAATAAAATTTCTATTTTAAAAAAAAAAGATTACTATGAATTTTGAGTTTTTGTGAGTTTGGTGATTTCTACAAAACTACGACAAAATGGAAAATTTTTTTTATACTTTGTAAGCTTGTCACGTACTAAAAAAAAATTGGAAAAATTTTCGATTTTCTAATGTGCAAACTTAAAGTTCTTCTTACACAATTGTTTTTTTGAAAATTTTCCTAAGATTTTTTGTTATTGGGATATCACGGATTATAAAAAGAGCATTTTGATTTTGATTGCCCAACTCTGTTAAAAATCATTTTACAATTTAAAAACAGATTTTTATCAAAGCTAAAATTTTATTCTATTGAATGATACAATTGCCAAATTTTTTTTAAGAAAGATGTAGATATGATATAAATGAAAAAGCGTTATAAACTTTCATTTTGATTCAATATTTGCTAGATACTAATATTTGATTGTGAACATGTGTGTATGCTATAAGGTGAATAGAATGTTACATCTTTTGAACGATAAAAAAAAATTGTTCATATTTCGTACATATGTTGTGTAGAAATTTAATTCTTTTAAATATTATTCTTACTAATTTTAATATTTTCATTTATCCATTATTGTACCACAATTATGCATCAGTTAATTAATTTTTCTCCTTTTTATCATTAGATTTAAATTATTTATAAATGTAATTATTATTTAAGCAATATTTAATTTCAATATAATTGTATTATTTTTGTATTATAGTTAAGATGCACATTAATATCACACTTAAATTTAACAATTTTTTGTAATACTTTAAACGCTTTTATTTTACAAATTGAAAGTATTATCTAATATATCGCAAACAATTTTTAACATACTTACGTATTGTACGTGATTAGCATATTTAGCATTTAGTAAGACAGGTGCAAGATAACGAGAGTCACGAATGCATTTTAACGAATAAGCTTCGTAAAAATTCACGTGCGAGCAAATAAAATTGCGAAACAAGAAACTTTTCTCTTAAGTTAATTATTATTTTTTCCTAAAATTAATGTAAAATAAGCATAAGCTTGAATTGTTCACATCCTGTTTGTTCGGATTTTTAAAGTGGTATATATCTTATCTGTTTACATAACTTGGCTACAACATTTTGACAAATATAAATATATTTTTGTGTTATAAATTCTTTCTTGTTGAGATGCAAAATACTGAAGACATATGCCATAGAGAATAATCTTTTTTAATCTTCATAATTCTATCGCACGCGTCGATTAAGTAAATATGCTCAGAAATTGTGGTAATAAAGATTGTTAATGCGAAATCATGTTTAATCTCATTCACTCTTGGATGTTATATATCTCGCATTGTCTATATCGCATTGATATCGTTACGACGTGCGTTCACGCGATAATATTACGCAGTATTTTGATGTGTTATTGTTTATGTTGAATATATATATAGTTGCAAGAGTTTATACTAGCTGTTTCCTTCTCTAAAACTGTTACGTTTTTAAAAATATATTTTTATGCTATTGATTGATTTATATCAAAATATAATATGCCAAAAGCACATAAAATACATGAGAATGTGGTCATTTTTAAAGTTAAAATATAAATCGTATCGAGGATAAGATAAAATAATGAGGACGCCATACTTAATCAAATAAAAAAGAGAAAAATATTTATCCAATTTTGATAAACGTAAAATAACGGGAAAAAAAATGGAACGGATATTTCGTATCGATTTCTATGATATCGATGATAATTTAAGAAGCCTAATATCGTAGGAAAATATTGACATAGCATAATTATTTTGATAAAATAATCAGCAACTATGAAAAAATTCTATTATTTATTTTAAGTCAGTCACAGAAATTTAGTGCAAATATAAATGAACAAGTTCAATTTGATTTCGCATTTCAATTATATAATGTAAATTTCTATTATCTAATGATATTTGAATTATTAAGTGGCCTGTGATACTGTAACATCGCGGAGCAAGCTTGAAGTGTCATAAAAGAAATTACCCGGGATTCAATGGAGATTAATCATGTTTGTACGCGCGCAAAAAGGTAAAGGTTCGCAATCTTAAATAATATAAAATTTTATACATGCTATTTATATGGAAAAACGACTTTTGTATGACAAAACTAAAATAAATCTTCAAAAAACTAAAGTAAATCTTCATATTATTATTGTAGATTATCAAAAATAATATTGTCATTGATATATAATATCAGAAAATAATGCGTCGTATGCGTCCTATGCGTAGATGTCTTTAATTTAAATTTTATTATATTCCATTCATGTATGAACAGAATATTTTGAAAATTTTTGATTGAAAGAATACTGAAATTTTATAATTATTTACACGTAAATCGTATGTATAGTGCCATTAATTGACATGCATTAAAAACGTCACGTTCTTTTGCATCATACATACACACACACATATACACACACATACACACACACACACACACACACACACACACACACACATACACATTACATAATTTATGTTGTTATCACTGAAGTACTATATCTAGTTTCATTATCATTCATCAGTATCTAAAACGTCATGACGTTCGCAGATACTATGTTTTCTTTTTTTTACGACAGTTTCTGCGTAATTAAACAAGTTCTCTAACACTTTTATAATACTCTCGTTGCAATTCTACGGAATTCACAATAATGATGCAAATACAACGCAATAATGGAGCAATTAGCGTGTTTTGAAAGTTGAAATAAAACAAAGAAAATGCGATATATTTCTTACATTGGTGTATATACATTAAATATTAAATTTATTTAAATATGAAATGGATTCCTGTAATTTCGAAAGTTCACTAAATGATGTAACTTCGTGTTTTGAAATATCTATAAACTATTTTAAATTGTTATCTAAACAATAACTCTTCTATTATGCGTCACACGACTACTATTCACTATTCTTTATGTTTCTTTCTGTCTGTTTTTTTCCTTAATGAGACATTGCATAATCTTACATGTGATATTATTCAATAATTGATGTCTGATGTCTTCTTTTGTGATTGTAATACGTAAAACAACCATAATACGAAGATAATGAAATGTTAGTTGTAAACAAGTTTTCAAATAAAATTATATATA
>NW_011627444.1:268677-322163 GCF_000204515.1 Acromyrmex echinatior
ATCTATAGTTTTTATAAATATGTATTTTTTGTTTATATATATATATATATATATATAATATATAGATACATATATATAAACTTCTATTTATCCATATAAAGATATTTTATTTCTTGCATATTGAATCTCCCTCCCCTCGTTGTAAATTTTTTATATTTTATTTTATATTTGCTGGAAAAAAGATACTTAAAAATTTATTTTTATTTGTAAATGATATTAATGCTTATTTCATAAAAATAAATCTTTATTTAAATACAGCGAAATAAAATTTTATTTCGAGCAAATAAACAATCTATTTTTTACAATTCATGAGAAAAATAAGATATATCTCATAGAAATATATATTCCGTCAAATTTTTTAATAATTAATAAATATCAAAGAAAATGTTCCAAATAATATTTGCTTTTGAATATTTTGATTTTTTTCTCTCATTAATAATAAGCATCTCCAAAAATTTCAAAATGATTCAGTTATTATTGATTTTGAAAATATTTATTTTAATCTTTTGTATCAACCGCATGCTGGATTTGTCACTTTGGTTTTTTTACAAATTTTGTGATTCTATTCTTAATTTTTATTTAGCTAAAATTCGTTAAAAATAATTAAAAACTTATTTCTCTTTTCTGAAAAGAAATTAGACGTGAAAAGATTAAACAATTACAAAACACAAGATTTTTATAATTTTTATTACCTGCTGTATGAAATTATGTTAAACATTGTTCAATTTTTTTACTATCATATTTTATTAATTAATAAATTTTTAGGTCCGGTATTTAGAACACGCTTATTACAATAGTGTACATTTAGGCTGTGTTTGGGGAGTGCGCTATCAACATCATTACATCAGTTTATCCTTATTTTAAATCTAATGAATGATAAAAATAGAATGAGAGAGAGAGAGAGAGAGAGAGAGAGAGAGAGAGAGAGAGAGAGAGAGATAATAACACACGGAGAAAAATGTTTGGTTCAATTAACTGGAATTTTGGTGGAAGATAAATGATCCAGAATTTGGGTTAAAATTTCTGGAATTCTAGTTAAAATAATAAACATTCAGAATTTTCTTGATTAAATCTACCAGAATTAATCAGAAATCTAATAGACTTGATCACACAGAATTCTAGATCGTTCATTTTCCATCAGAATTCCAGTTAATTCAATTAAATATTTTTTTCCATATACTGATAGCGCACTTCCTAAATGCAATCTTAGCATATATAATTCACATGTATATATTACAAAATTTCAGAAATAGAAGCGCAATATTAATAAAAGCTCATGAATGTGAGCCTAGACTGTTGCTAAAATTTTGTGTCGATTTAATGCACTAAATTTTCTCTCTGATAATGTAGATATTTTATATAATCTGTTTTCTACATGGACTTAGTTATGCTGATAGATTGATTTAAATATATCAAACTGTTATTTATATAGCTTTTGAATTACGAATAATTTAGCAGGTATACGTGAGTGTCTGAATAAAATATGTTTATTCGAAAACGTATTTAAAAATGTGATGCAATTTTATTCAGAAAAAATTAAAAGCATTTACAATACAATTTTTAAAAACAAAATCGAAAGGATATATTTATATTTAATCAATTAAATAGACTGTTACTTTGATCGAGATTTTGCGATCGAGAGATAATAAGTTATCGGATAAGGTATTAAGAAAAATTGTATAGATATATATATAGTATCGATAATTTTTTTTTCGAAATATCGTTTATATAGGAATTAAATAATGATTTATTTTCTGTATTAATAAAGCTTATTTTCTGTATTATTGAGACGTAATATTTTAAAATCAGTGCTTTTCCAATGTTCATCACGGTGTTATTACAACAATTTAAGTGTTGCACGCAATGAACATGTGACATGCTAGTATAACAGATGCCAAGTGACTGCACCTACGCATACGAACGTGTTCCAAACACAAAATATTGGTATTTTTGGCTACATTATGTCACACTTTCTGTATTTAAGGGAACATATACACCAAAAAAGATTTAAAAAATCGATTTTTTTCTTATATATTTTTAAAGTTTGATATTTCAGACAACAAAAAGTCCAAAATCGAGACATAAGATGTCTTATGTCTTTTTTAGGTACCTTGAAGAAAATTAAGATTGTTACTGGAAAGTTATGAATCGATCCAAAGAAAACTGAAAAAATTACACATGATTAGTAGTAAGTATAAGTAGTCAAGCCGAACATGAATTCACTAGACAGATGAACGTATACTTAAAATAGGATCTTTCAAAATATTCTATAGATATAAAGAAAAAATCTTTCTCGTCTTTTTAATATATTCAGCGAGTCTTCGAGCTGTATAATTCGAACGGTCAATTTAATAACAATAATTGTCGTTTGAACGTTTAACGTTTTCGTAATGTAAACAGAATGTATTTTAAACGCAGAAACATGATTTTCAAAACACTGACACTTTATCTTGAAGATGGCTTGACTAAGCAACTTGCAAGTTTATTAGGCACTAAAAGTTAGTCCATGTGACGTAGATTTTTTTAAATAATGCTTCATTTTTTTCGCAATTAAATAATCAACAAAATTTTTTGCGCAAAATCGATATTCGATTAGCAGCCATTTTGTTTAAACGCAATATTTCAAAAAATTCGACTACAATAAGGAATAGATTTATGTTTCAACTTTATAGAACTTGTGTCGTTTTGTTTTCAGATAAATTTTGTGGAAGTGAAATTTTGTGACAGTGGTCATCAAAAATCGCTTGATTTTTAAAACAAATGTTACAAGAATATTAATAACATTGCCATTTTTAATTAATTTTTAATAAAATTGAAATGATAAAGAGAGAAAAATACAAAAATACGATTTCTTTATCTCTTTTCGTTTTTTTACAAAAAATTCACAAAGTTAAGCTTCATTTTGAGTTTATAGATGTGTATGCCCTCTTAAAAAAGAAATAGAAATATAGAGATATAGAGAAAAAGAATTACAAAGAAAAATAAAATTTATTAAAAGCGTACATAGAGTAACTAACCAGGTCAAACTTAAAAGAAGCGATTACATACATGTGTATTTGCACATTACTTTTATTTTTATGTACCTAAAACAGGACCTTTTAAAATCCATATAATGCGTATTTGTTGCATTTATTTTTATTTTATATTCCATACAGCTGCTATATTAATTATTGTGTATTGAACAATCCAAAGAGAATAAGAAAATCTAAATAATATTAATTTGACGTCACATTAACCGAATGAATGATGAAAAATGATATAAATTCAGTCAATAAACAATTAATATGACATCAAATTGATTGTTTTAATTTTCTTTTCTCTAAGAGCTAATATATTTTAGATGGCACATTTAATTACTCATTGTGCTTGACATCTGTATGGACGTAATGTTTCTATTACAAAGTTGATTTATAAATATGTAAATCGATCTTGAAATAAACTTATTGATTTTTTATTAAATTGTATTGTTGTTGATATTATTGTGATTACAGTGATATAAGAGATGCGCATTACAAAATTATTTTGTAATTATCAAAAAGAAAAAAAAAGAAAGAAAGATGATTAATAAATTTATTTTTTTTTTAGCGGAAATAAAAGGTAAATAAGAAGGTTGAGAAAGAAGTAAGTTGAATATTAAAAGTTGCAGCCTTGTCTACAGAGCGTCCTTCACGTCAAATCAATTAATCAGCTCTTTAATATCTCGTATGCGGAAACTTCGAACGCGGAAACTTCCAATGGTCATGGAAAAAAAATCTTCAAAAGGAGGATGAAAGATAATATCCGAAGTGACCATCGACCTTTCACGACGTAATGATCACGATATTCCGAAGTGGAAGTCAAATGATCACTTCTTTCCGACATAAAACAAAGATAGGAAAATATGTGAAGAAGATACAGAAAAAGTAACACTTTTGCGTCAATCGTGACAAAAAATTAATTACACTTAATTATTAATTATAAAAAATTCAATCATAAATTGCAAATATATATATTTTTTGCAGACTACTTCTTTTTTTATGTATATTTTGTTAATACTAACAATGCGCGTTATCTATTCAACATTTGTATCAAGTTTACGGTAAATATTAATATTATTAAAATAATATTGATAATGCAAATGTATTACATAATATATTTTAACAAAAATAATAATTTTACTGCATTAAATGCAATAAAAAATTAATTGCGACTAATTATTAATTCTCAAAAATTCAGCTATGAACAAATGTATTATATATTTTTGAATCTCTTCTTTTTTTACATATATTTTATCAATATTAACAGACGCACTATTCATTTATCATTTGTATTAAGTTTATGGTAAATATTATTAAAATAACATTAATAATGCAAATATATTGCATAATATATATTTCTAAAATAAAACAATCTACAAAAATTTACAATTTCAAAAATTTGAATACCCTGCTAACAAGCTACGCCATTTTGACAAAAAATTACTTTATATTTCTATGCACACAAAAAAATGTAAATCATTTTTGTGCGTAGGAACACAAAGTATGTAATTTTTTGCGTTTACTATTACCGCTGAAGAAGATTAGAAAACTAATTGAAATTATTCATATACGAATCATTCATCTACGAATTATTTATCGTTTAACGATTATCGTTGTGTTTTTCCATCTTTTCAATAAATTAATTTATAAATATTGAGAGATTTTTTTTGGACAATCAGCGCACTTTAAACAGCTTCTATTCCCTCGAGCCCTTCTATTTCATTTTATTGTACTTTACAATTTCAATTATATAAAATTTCTAGGAAAGTGCTTTAGTAGTTTTTTAGCTAGATCTTAATGGTTTTACAATAACATCTTTGTGTGAATTGTACACACATACACACACACACACACACACACACACACACACACACATTCAATTCTATTTAAATTGCGCGTGGATTTAATTTTTGATCTTGAAACGATATTCAAACTAAAATTGAAATTGTAATATCACAAATTAAATTTACAAATAATTTAATTATATTGATGCTAATAATTATCTTCAAAGACTGCAAATAATTTATTGTGAAAAATATTATCTCAATTAGGATCTGTCCAAGCAGAACAACAAGTCATTATAATATTATATATTAAAATGATTCTGCAGTATGATATTAAAATGATTCTAAAATGACCATTAAAAGTCATTTTTTAATCATTTCCGATTCATTTTAATATCATTTTGACTTGTTGTTTTGCTTGAGTGGTTACATTTCGATCGTGAAATATTATATTTTTCATCAATTTTTGCATAAGATCTTTGATAGTTACATTATTTAAAAGAAAAGGTTTCATAATTTTATATTTTGTGATAGAAACATGTTTGCAAATATGTACTGTTACATAAAATATCAAATACGCAGTTAAAACAATTTATTTGATATTTTACGTATTTACAAACATTCTAAAGATTAATTAGAGTCAAAAGTCTTAACACACGAAAATATCAAAGTCACGATAATTTTAGCATTATAAGTGATTAAAGTTAGCAAGTAGAGTTCGCACTCTCAAAGTAACATAATTATACGTGTAGATATCGATCGCTCCATTATTTACGCTGCACAGTTGATGTTTTTACTAAGCAACTAATTTTATTTTTTTTATTATGTTTATAATCGATGATGTTACAAATATTACGTAAGCTTCAAATTTTTAATAAAAACTTATACATTTTTAATAAAACTTATACTAGTAATTACTGTTTATAAAAGAACTCAATAAAAATTTCAAAATAAAATTTTACTTGCTATCATGTTTAATAAGAAATATAACGCAATAACGGAATATCTCATGTGTAAGAAATTAAGGGATCAATAAGATATATAAGATATATTGTTGCATCACCAAATCAATGTCACATTTGTTTCTAAAATTACTATTACTAATTATAAGTATCGCCTACGATCGATTTAGTAATCGATTTAATATTAGTATACATCGTACGTAATTCGTACAAGACAGAATACCTATAAAATATCTATAGTAGCAACTTTAAAGCAATATTAGACTATTCCAGCTACATCACAGGAACATTACAACATTTTGTTATAACATTATTATAATATTCTGCATTATATGCCCAGTCAACATCAACTGAAAGTAACGCAACAATGTTATAATTTCACATTTAACAATGTAATTGTTATATTGTTGAGTAAAATTATGACATCGATGTTATGTTACTTTTAGTTTGTGTCAATTGAATGAGGACATCTCATACTCTGTCAATTACGTCTGATGACGCGTTGTAAAGCGAATCACGCTATATTTATAGTGACTAACGAAAATTAGTAAATCTATCAATTCATATAATAAAAAATATTCGTTTCAATATTTCTATAATATAGTTCAAATGTTGTAATATTGCTAAAATTATTCTATACTAGAAGCATTTTCATTTTAATAATAATAATAATAATAATAATAATAATAATATTCCATTTAGAGTATATAATGGCTCATCGATAGATGTCGAATATATTTACCAAATTGATGCATGGATCTAATATAAAATTAAATGTTTGTATATGAAACTAATTTAATAAGGTACTTTAAATCGAATAAGGCCCAGTACTAAATAAAACTCATTTTTAAATTTATTATTTAAAAATGCGCTTTACATCTAGAGTATATGCTTAAAAGATATATTGTAAAAAAAGAATTGCAATCGGCAGCAACACATTTAATGCAACAAATACTTGTGACAAAATGTGTACGAGATATTTTTATAACAATTCGCTGCAAAGTTCACTTAGCACACATTATTTTGATTATTATAATATATCGTAATATTATATTCAATTTTTTAGCTATGGAAAAATAATAAATAAATCGATTTCTTTAAATATAAATAAGTATATTTTTCTAGAAACAATAAACTTTTATTAAATAAGACCCATTTATGTAATTATTATTACGGTTATTATTATTTGTTTGTTATGTGTGAAGCATACATATTAGAAGATAACGGTTTCCGATGCTGCTAATTTTTAAAAAGCTAAAATTTCATTCAAATTGCTAGAAATTTCAAAAGATTAAAAAATTAAATACAGACCAAATTAAAGATAACTGTGATGTTTAATAGAGTAAAAAAATTCCTAAGGGATTTTCTTTTTATGATTTTTGTCATTTTTAATTTATTTTTTTATTTGGGCCTTATTATATTCAAATAATAAGATTCAATGTTAGAGTTAAAATTTTTTTTTCGTTTATTTACAAATATTCTACGTAGAAGAGATATTTTGTTTTTGTGAGTAATTGAAATAAAGATTTTATTCTCGCTCAATTTATTTCAATATCTCCAAAATAAATAGAATAAATTAGGTGAGAAGAATAAATTAGAATAAATTAGATAAGTTTTATTAGTTTTAGTATCTCGGTTGTTGTTTTACTATTAGAAAAATAATTGAAGAAACGTGGAAAAAAGCATAATACAAAAGCGAGTGAAAAATTAAACTATAAACGCACTTTTATTATATATATGATAAGTAGGGAAGAATTTTTCACAAATTTTATATATATTTAAAAAAAAATGGAAGATTATAGTTTTATATTAAAAGAATTATAAATTTTTATTATTTTTTATAATAATGGCGATAGTGAATATAGGCGATTTATTTATAATAGTTGATATACCCAGTAAACTAACAGTAACATAATTAATATTATCCAGCAAACCCTAACTAAAAAAATTGCAATAATATGACTTTAGTTATAATTTCCTTCAAAAATATAACATGTTATGCAACTATTATATATTAAATTATATGTCAAATTAATTAGTAACGTTGAGAAAATTGTAACGGACAGATAACAATTATTGTTGTTAGTATATTTGCTGGGTATGTAATTTCCTATTCAAGAATATATAATTGTACATAACGTGTGTTATATTATACATAATCTATATATTATATTATTGAAAAATTATATAATATTGATGTAATCTCACGAAGTCCAAAATCATGACATAAGACACCTCTTATGTCCGTTTCTATCAATGTAGATCAACTTTAATCTCAGTTTAACTTGCTCTTTATTTTTTCTAATTTTTAGAATGAGAAAAAGACGAAGAGTTCGTTGAATCAAAAGATTAAAATTAAACTATATTGGTAGAAATGAGAATTAGATATCTTTTAGGTAGTTCTCACGAAAAATGTCTGCAAAGATATCTTTCAGACGTCTTATAAACTGTTTTAGTCCCGAATTTGGACTCCTGTTTTCTCGAATATTATTGTTACATATTTATTGGATATTACGAGTATCGAGACCGTGTCAAGATCATATATCGATCGTTACTTCACCTCTATTACGTTAATTATTATCGATGCCGGCTCACGTCGATAACGATTAGCACGAATATCAATATCAATATATCAATTACAGCTAAATATCGTTCCGTCGATCCAACGTGAACCCATCCGTTGACGGTTGCCGTACTGATATAATTACTGATATAATATGACATGAATCGAGCTCATACGTGGAAAAGGAGCGAAAAAGGCGTCGATGCCGACAGAGAGGAAACGAGGAGCTCGCGTGGTTTCTCGACAGCCAATCGCGCTCACGGATTGTGGTCCGACATGAGAGAGGTGGTGGGAGGTACGACCAGCTGGTCGGGAGGTGCGGGGTGCGGGGTGCGGGTGCCGCTACTACCGCCTGTCACCGCTCGGCTGCGTGATCTGTCTCGAGCCGGGAGGCTGGAGAGGTGTGAGTTCCGTGCGCATCGTCCATCTCGTCCATCTCATTAACGCGTGAATGCAACGCGTGGCGTGGCGTGGCGTGGCGTGATAAAGACACGGGACCGGAGTCCTTATCAAAATTCGTCGTACTTGGCGCGCGAGCCGCGCGACCGATGAGACGGAGAGAGAGAGAAAGAGAAATTGGGAGGGGCGAGAGGTACGGTGCCGCTACCGCCGCAGTTCCTGCCAGTTCCGATCGGCGATGCTCCGTATAAGTGTGATACCAAGCTCGTCCAGCCCTTGTGACAATCGTTTTCATCCTCGTTCTCTCACATTTCTCTCACGCAGAGATACGAGCGGCGAGTTGCGAATTGATCCGTTCGTTTCTCTCCCTTTCACCCGGCTATTGCGGTCTGTCATCTTTTCGGAGCTCTCGCAGTCGACACGCGACCGTCCTCCGATTCCTCTCTCTCTTTCTCATCTGTCATTAGTGACAGTCAGGTGCGCGTGCACTCGCAGACTACGCTGACATAAGCAAAATGAACTACGGGGACATGCCGAACGTGGATCCCGCCAGGTAAGTTGTGAAATTTCCTCATTTTAATATATTTATCTACTTCTTGCTCGATGTCGAAACGTGTTTGTCCAATTTCGAGACTCGTTCCTTTCGTTAGAACCGCATCTCGAGGCAAGTCGCGCAACCACATTTTTGCACCGAGTATGTGGATACCGCATACTACGAGTCGAAAATTTGTTTTCGTTCCTATGGCCGCTCGCGAAGTCGATTAGTCAATTTTGGAGCAATATGATTGGGCGAGCTAAATAAAATCGCGTTTTAATACTATTGCAACATAATCCCGGCCACGTACGATAAGGCCTTGACGAAACTTTTCCACAATAAAACGGTCTGCGTGTAAAGAAGCCGCTCGACGAACGATGGATCGCGAAACTTGCGTGCGTTCGTAAATGTGCTCCATTTCGAAGCGTTCTACAGTCTACACGAAAGCTGTGGTATTATGTTTAGATTGAATCTTGTTCGCGTTGTTTGATTCCCAAAAATTTTTGCACAAGATAAATACTCTTTAAATTCTTTAAAGTGGAATCTATTTCTAAAGAGTGAAAATTAAGTTAGTCTTGAAAAAGAGTGGCTCAATTTTCAAACTTTAAGAATGAGATTTTACTCTTTAGAATGATAATTCACTCTGAGTTTTAAAGAATATATATGTACAAGTATTGAAGAAAAAAAGAAAAATTCTGAATGCAAAAAGTGCAAGCTTCTTTCTTTTTTTTTTTTTGGCCAAGTGAAAAACATGTTATGCTTTGCGCAATGCTTCGTAGATGTACTTTTTTGTATTAGACTTTCCTCATGATCGTTATAAGCTATATTACATTTGTCCGTTTTTTTCATAAGACACATTTTTCAGTTAGAATCATATCATAAAGAAAAACGTTTCTTTGGATTTATTAGTGTTTATTTGATTAAAATTTGTTTTATTATAAAATAACATATGCTTGTACAAAATATTATTTTGTTGTTTTATTCGAGAAATCACTATTGTTTAACAGAAATAACATTATTATTTGAAGTAATATCTTTCTCTCAATAATATATTATTTTACTATAATGAATACAAACAAATTATTTGAAAATGGCAAAATTGGATAGATGTTGTTCCATGTAAATTGTTTTCTTAGAATAACCATTACATTTTTTTGGCCGAAATTACGAAAATAATAGTTTATATGTATAACAACGAAATTAAACGAGCAGTATTATGTGCTATATTAATTATGTTTGTGCCATGTTTCATCACGCGAATGCCAAACCTAGACATTGCCTGTTCAAATAAATAATGTATTTAAGACAAAGATATACATTATTTCAAATTCAAACAATTGCACTTATTGATTCAAACATTGGTTTGTTTAGATCACTCTAAATAACAAATTTATTTGGATACAATAAAATTTATTAAATCCGAAGAAATTTTTTTCTCTGTGTAGCACACAAATAGAGTTACCAGCAATACTATTTTTGAGGTAAAACTTCGTACCATTAATTAAAATTTTATATTTATAAAATTATATTAATCAGAATCGTTAATAAAAATTATGTTCTAGAAATTTTATTTTATTAAACATCTACATTTAATGCTTAAAATAATTATATCACCTCTTTCCGTCTCCGGATTTATTATTGTTTTTTAAAATGTATATATATATATATATCTTGTGTGATTTTTCAGATATAATAATTCTATATATAAACAAATTAAGCAGCAGGTCGTAAACAACATGTTAGATTTGCTACTGTTTACGTTACGACTTCACAGTCTCTACTGTGATTGACTAATTAATTATTAATTGACTAATTAAATTGCTTGTTTATATTTAACTGTTTAAGTTTCTTTGTGTGCCATGATTCTTAATTGATTGCAGAACAAAGAAGTTCTGAATCTCTTCTATAACCAATTAACAAGAAACAAAGAGCACACTGTAGATTAAGCTTGAGGATAATATTGTTGTGCGCAATCACAAAACGAAAGAATAATGAAAATCTGAGATATCTCAGAGGAGGAATGTGTATTTCGTTACACATGTATTTCGTGTTTGCAGTTTCTCTAGTCAGATAACAGTACCAGTCGTACAGGTACATTTGTAAAATGTGACGAATGTCGAAACTGTAGTTTGTATGAAGTACAGTGCACGCCAAGTCGGACAGCTTATACACTTGTAACTGTGCAATAATTATACCTTCGCTGTCATTAATGACTAGAAATTTCCTAATCGAATGCGCCGTGTTTGTATTCAGACTCTAATATTTTTCAGAGTTCTCTGTATATGTGGAAGATCAATAAATTTGAGATAAATAATGTTTTTTAATTATATACACTTTTTACAGATGCAAATATTACATTATAAAAAATTGAATATAGCTTTACTGCCTTTAACTAATTGTAAGAATTAATAAGGGGCGTATATTCCAACACTCATAAATATATTTCATTAATTTAGTAAGACAAAGGTGATGTAGAACCCAATGGAACTTGAATTATTTCTGATTTCGCATGTAACATTAAATTATCTATATGATTTATGGATATAAACATGTATTTTCCATACTAAAGTATCCGATATTTTTAGTATGTTTTCCTCTTAATAATATTTACATTTTCAACAAAATTAAGCAACAGCGAACAGCAAAATCTTTTTTTGCAAAATTTTTTTCTTTGAAATTTATATGAAAACAAATAATAAATTTTAAATATAATTTACCAATTTGAATATTTTTTATGTAAAAAATATATATCAAATTTTATAGCAACAAAGTAATAATGTATACGAACTTTTTACTCCTCCAGCTTTTATTGATTTTTTAAAATTAATTTTTTTTTTAATTCCTTTATAAGATCTTTTATTAATTATTTATTAAAAATATATTATATCTTACATGTGTAGTTATAATTTTAATATATGAGATGACTCCTGTTACCAACAAATCGATTGCCTTTTGTATCGTTTGTCACTTCTGTCGACAGTCCGTTTAGACACAAAAATTATTGCCTACAGCTCAATTGCTTACATACATTTTTGCAAATAAAAATTTCAGAAATGAAGTCATATTTGCTTATATGTATTATTGGCTACATACTTATTGTCTACCCTATAGGTATTATTGTCTACAGCTTGATTGTGCACAAATATAAAATTAAAGTTAAGTAAGAAAATAATTTGTATTTTCAAAGCAGAATTTTAAAACAGAGAATTCGTGTTTTTAAAGCAGAAAATTTGTGTTTAAAAAACAGAATTTCTATTTTTAAAACAGAGAATAGTACATGTAAGCAAGCTGTAGGCAATAATACATGTAGGCAAATATAATTTCTAACAGTTTTATTTGTGCAAAAGTGCATGTAGGCAATCGAGCTGCAGGTAACAATTTTTGTGCACAAACGAACTGTCGGCAAAAGTGATGTAAGCGATCCCCCTGGTCCCCTGCCATTCATATCTGTATGTATGTATATATATCATTATTATACATAATTATATCTGAAATATATCTGAAAAAATATACAACAATAAAAAAAAATATACATGCATATATTAATTTTTTACAATATTAATTATGCATATTACTTACATTTTTATTTGTTTTTAATGATTATTTAATCTTTTTTTTTTGTATAATGCGGTACATATATATATATATATATAAATATATGTGTGTGTGTATATATAAATTATTAATTTAAAAATATATATAATATTAAATACTTATTAAATATTATTAATAATATTAATATACTGTTTTATTATATATCCAAAAAAGTATATTGCATTTGCTACAAAACAAAATTAAAGACGAAGGTAAAAAAAAGACAAGGTATAATGTCAAATAAAAGAAGTTAAGTTAACATATATATATTTTGCATAATTATAATTATAATATGTATAATTAGTAATTACACATATGCATCGATTATGAAAGGTACGTATGTATACATTTCGCAATTTTATTATTCAGAATTTCTCATATGATTGCGGATATATGATTGCGATCTGTTAAAAAAAAATGAACGCAAAAGAAATGATTGGCGAAAGAAGCGATCACGTGCGCATCGAGGCGCAAAGTAGCACTCGAAAGAGTGAATTTGGAAAGAATTGCCAGTGCAATTTTACGCGAAGCACGTCCCGCCTTTCGGTCTTGGTCATCGTTTGTAGAAAGTCTGGCATTAGCTATGACTTTACCCGTGACACCATTGCCGCGGCTTTGCTATCACTGTGAAATTTTCTTATACTAGAAACTAAATAATGCATTGAACATACATTAATTTTTTACGAGTGTAAGTTTACTTAGCACTCATTGTCAGAAATATTTATTCATCGATTAGAGCTAATCATAATAATACCTATACAGTTAATATTAAAGAGACTGATCAGAGTCTGATCAAAGTCTGATTAAAGTTTTCCTTTTGTGATCATATTGCACGTGACAATGTCATGAGCAGAATGTACACATAATAGCATTTCTTGAGTTTATTGAATATCACATAATAATCACGTGATAAAATTCTATCTAACATCTTCATGAAAATTGACATACGATTTATAGAAATTATATAGATGTATTTACAAGTCTTTAATTGTTTTCGAATTTCGAGCAAATTGTACACTAAAAACATTTTTATTTGATTTATATTATTTAATTTATTTTATTTAAAAAAAATATTACTAAATTTTTAATAAATATTTGTTTGAATATCACTAATTAAATATTTATTAAATGTAAACATATATTTAATACAAGAACTATATATATACATGTTTTTTTAGCATATTTAATCCGTATTTTTAATCTATAATATATTTAATTTATTATGCTTTTCTTTTCACTGTATATGGCATTATGATATGAATTGTGAAAGAAAACTGCAGTTTATGTTTTTATATCTGTCAATCTATATTATTTTCTTATAATCTTATAGATATGAGCGTAAAAGTTTTACACTTGTATAGATAGTACATGTTTTGATATATATTTTAAAACTTCTCGGTAATACATACGAAGCATCATTTACACTAATTTGTTGCCGTTATAATTTGGCGATCGTTATTATAAACACAGTAAAAGCTTGTAGAATTATAATTTTTTTGAAATTTTTTAAATGAATTTGTCAAAAGTTTAAAGAAAAAGTTTTTTATTATGTACAATAATTTGCAATGCAATTTTATAATAAAAAATTACTTAAAAGTAACACATAAATAAGTTTTTAAATTTTAAAATGTTAAAATGATATTATGAATCGCACACATGTCATGTAATAATCATAAAAATACAAATGAATATTACAAACTATAGAAATCAAAGTCTTAAACGGTCTAACTAAATCTTAAATGCTTGTATGATTCTTGTGTGAATTTACAACTATGTATGTAATCCTTAGAAACGTGCGCCGAAATGATTTATTTAGTCTTGAAACTCTACTAAATCGCAGTAATGTTATGAGTTAAATTGACTAGCAATTTAATAAATTTTTGACAATTAACAAGTGAATATTTTATTAAATATTTTTTAAATATTTGTTAAATGATTTTGAAACAGAAGAATTAATTTAATGCACATTTTAATTTGATATTAATTTGAAATTAATTTTAACTTTTAAGTATTGCTTTCATGAACTTTGCCATATTTTATGAAAGTTTTTTTTTGTTCTTCGATTTCTTTTTGGTACGACAGGAAAATAATGTAGATATGTTTTTAGATAATAATTTTGGAACATATGCAATGAATGAATTAAACGCTTCTTAATATTGCATCGATTGAATACCGTTTTTTTCTTTTTTATTCACTACGTTTGCTGTTCATTGTTTAACATGGGTACTCGTATTATATAGAGTGTTTGAAAAATAAAACAGGAGTAGAACGGATTAAACTGAGTCGAAAAATCCTCTATCATTTTACAATTCTTGCAATAGTTAACAAGATATTAATGACTAAAAATCACCGAATATTTTTTTCAATTTTTTACTTAAGTACTATCAACTTTACAGAAAAACAGCAATAAAATTCTCGTAGAATTCTTCTTTAAGAATTTCTTCAGAAATTTTTAGCACCGTATTTTCTCATGTTGGAAAAATAATTACTAATAAGAAAATATACAAATACTAAAAAGTTGATAAAAAATTTTGAAAAATTTTTTAGAACTCTATGAGAAGAAAACAGACAATTTTTGTCTCTTGCTGTTTTTTTTTTTGTAAAGTTAATAGTATTTGAGTAAAAAATTATTGTATATGAAAACCAATATTTGGTGATTTTTGGTAATTGATATCTTAATTATTACTAAAATTGCAATGATAGAGAACTTTTCGACTTAGTTTCCGCTTTATCCCTATGTAAGAATTTTACTGTTATTTATCAAACATTTTGTATATATGATCATTAATAAAAGAACGTAGGCGGTTTTCCTTGCGTCTTAAATTTTGGATTTGGTGGTTACAAAAATTTTATTGCCAGCTTTGGAAAAATCAAATAATCATCATGTTTTGGCGAACTTGAAATGTCAATGTCATTCACCACTTTTAATGTAAATGTTGTTATCATACTGGCACTTGCCGTACCGCCTATCCTCAACTTGTTATCCATCACAATTTTAATTTTTAATGACATTAAATATCTTGAAAAATTTTACCACTATTTTTCGCTATTGATATTTTTCAGTGACTACATGTATATTATTATAAACGTGACTTCAGAAGAATATAAAGTAAAATATTTCAAAGAAATATATTGTAATTTCATTAGTTTATCATATCTTGATCGAAATGTATTCTTATCAAATTTTAATTTTTTTTTTCAAGAATTGTTATCAGTAATGTTCTCGAGAATTATTTTTAATATATTATAAATATATATGTATATATTAGAATGTGTAATATATATATATATATATATATATATATGTCAATATATATTATATATTACATATATAAATAATATGGCATTATATAAATTAAATATATTCTATAATTTAATAAGAGTGATTGTAATTACATCGCTTTATAGCGATTCTCAGAATTAAAGCTGCAAATTTTGTATAATTGCGCAAAATCGATTTGGATGGACAAAATTACATACGTAATTATATCACACTTTGTCACAAAAAGTTTTACGTGGTTTCTATTTGTGCATATTATTAAAAGAAATGGAACAGTTTTCACATAACAATAAATATCTAAATAATGAATTTATGTTATTGTTAAAATAAATTAAATTTGCTTTCACATAAATTTTAAACAAAAGATTTTTTAAATGTAATTATATGTGTTTGATTTATTATGAAGAAATATGTATAAGATATTTTTGAACAGAAAAATTCATGAAGAAAAACTTATATATGTATTTATATATTGAGAGTAGCAACGTAGCAATTCTTGGTTTTTATTTTCTGCTGATCGTCATTTTTTATAAACTTCTACGTTGATTCTTTAATAGAAATTCTTTAATAGATTAAAAAAATTTTTTTATTGAAAGAATGATGATGCCGTAACAATACAAGGAAGAGAGATTTCTTTCTTATACTTTTTAAACTGCATTTGTTAAACTGCAAAATCGTTTCTAGACGATTCGCTCGTGTAATTACGTTCGTTATATAATACAGACATTCTAAGAAGAGAGGCACTTTTGCTGACACATATCATCAATTGTTGAGCGATTTTTATGTTCTTTGCATATTTTATTATGGTGATCACACAAAGTTCAATTACATTCTTTACATCTTTTTATTTGCGATTAGCTCATTATAAGATATAAGCGTATAAATGACGTAAAAAGCAAATACTTCTTGACAAGAGACAACTAATATATGATACTTCTACAAAAGGATTTAAAAAAAAGTTTCTTTTATTCCTTTATATTTGATTACAAGATTAAAGTTTATTATAGAATCCCGTATGCAAGTTCCTCGCTTACAATTCCCATATAGCACAGATTATTTCAATAATGTAGCAACATTACAATGTACTAGTAATATCACAGTAACATTACAAATGTTACAGTAATGTTACAATGCAAGCTTCTATGCTGTTACGAAAAGTGTAAATTAAATTAAAGTGAAAGAAAATTTGTTTATTTTGCACATAACTTTTGTATATAAGATCTTGAAATATTTCGAGCAACTACTAAATGTGCTGTGAAATGTTGATTGTAAATTGTAAAATTAAGAAAAGAACATTTTCTTTGTATATATTTTAAATATTTATGTTTTCCTTTAATTATTGTAAATACACGATCTATTTATAGATTGAACGATTTTGGTTCGTTTATTTTATCGAAAAAAGAACGTGAACTTGAATAAAAACAAAGGTTATATGCAAATCAAAATAAGTGAATTCCATTTACAGGATTTGTAATTGCAAAACTATTCAGACACATACGAATAGATAAAACTTTTTTTATGCATATTGGCAGAATATTTATAGAAATCACATAAATGAATATTTATAAAGTCATTTAATATAATTTTCTATAATACTTATATTTTATTTTTATATTTATATTCATGTAATTTTGCAAGTTTATGCGCGGAATTTTCTTTTAAAATTTACCTAGAAAATGGTAGTTGTGGTACAATACAAAATTTTTAAGAATTTTAAGATTTTTAAGAATTTTAAGATTTTTAAGAATTTTAAGATTTTTAAGAATTTTAAGATTTTTATTACTTCAGTAAAATTAATCAAACTTACTTTATATTTTATTATAGTTTTATTAATGAATAAGAGAGATTTACATAAATTCTTTGAAATACAATATTGTCCCGCATGACTATCACATTTTTAGAGTAAATTCTAAGAAAAAAATTCTCTCCATGTGTATTATACATATGCAGTATGAATTCCAAAATTTTTAGAAATATTGTTTGATTTACAGATTTATGCAAATATTATAAATATTTACCAAGATAACGATTATTTATTTTTAGACCGTTTCTTGTAATATTTTATTATTTTTTTATTAGAAAAAAGGTCCTCTTACCTAATCGAAAACACGCTATGAGAGATATTTTTTCAATTTCTTGATAGCTGAGTTAGCGTTAAAATTCAGATAGCTGGATTACAAAAAGTGTTTATCGAAAAATAACCGTGCGGATATTTTGCAATTACTAGCGATTAGATTTGTCATATCGAGTAAAAATATCAATATATTGAGATATTTAAAAACTATTTATCTTGAATGAATAGGCATAAGTATTGTATCAAATATATCGAATAATGCATTTCAAAAACTAAATAAAATTATAAATAATTCCAATTTTTTTTATGATAAAGTGGAGAGTATAGACTCTTACATAACACAATGTATAAGAAAATGAATCAATCAAAGTCCTTTGTTTCCTTTTTTCTATGAAATAAAAAACTTTGATTGGTTGAATTTCTTATGCCTTATGTGTTATGCGTTATGTAAGAACCTGTGTTTTGTGCTTAAAGCTTGTAAACAAAAAAACTATCTTTTATATTTTATTATATACATATATATTATAAATATTTATAAATATTTTATTGTTCTGATTAATCAAATATCATGCAATCTCAATAATAATAACTTTTATATGAAACACTTTACTAGTCGATTTTTTATGTACTGTACACTGTACAGCTATGTAAGTTTTGATTTGGCTTTCAAAGTTTTGAAAATTAAAAATATTTATGAAAATGAAAATTAAATATGAATATTCGAAAAAATATTTATTTTATTCATAATTTTATTCATAATTTTTTATTCGATGTTTTTATATTGAGCTGCAAAAAATATTAAATATTTGATTATTAGCAAATAGTGATAAGTCCCTACTCGCGATTGCATTTTAATTATGATAATATATTTTTATATCTATCAGAACTTAGTGAAATCGCAGACGCGATATAAAAAGGTGCGTGAGAAATTACTGTCTTATCAGATTTATGAAATGTAGCATCGTTCATAAAGATTGATAATCTGTTCAAAGAGCGACACGTGCCACGCTTAATTAATCGATTGATAGCTTGATTCAGTAATTGATTACCATTAATATCTGTACATCAAGTATCTCTCATGAAATCGTTAAAACGATGCGTGTCCGTCACGTGAGCATTGCATGTATCGATAAAAGTTACAACTGAGACTAATTGCTTTTAAGTGCCGATTCTTTATGAGCATCAGAAGGTTATCCCGACGAGACAGTTCACCGACCTGATATAAGTATCGAGAGTGATAGTTCGTTTAGAGTGCTCATCAGTGAGGCATGTAATTGTATGATGTAGATTAAGGACATTTTTTTCTGCATATTATAATTGCGGGCATCTTGTGATTAGGAAAATTCCCACGATTAATTTTTAAGATAAACAAGCAAAGAACATTCTTAATAGAAGGTTCTGTTTTTTTCTTTATATATGTTAAAATAAATTAATAATTACTGTCGAATACTGTCGAGTATATGGTAATTTGTGAGTTATATATAAACCATGAAAGTAAAGTATGGTCATTCGAGCTTGAAAAGTGAGGAGATATTTTTAATTTCTTAATTGATTTTTTTGATAATTTTTTTGATAATTTCTTAATTTGATTTTCTGGAAAATGGGACGTTTGCGAAAAATAACTTATTCTATTATTCCATATATATTTTGAGACAAAGAATTATTTTTGATTATATCACTTTTAAAAATCTGTGAAGAAATAAGATATATTTTATCGATATTGACAAGAACAAAGTGCAAATTACAAAGTGCAAATTACAAATTTCTTTTATTTTCTATAATATATAATTTTCTTCGATATGTACATAACTGTTAACGAGATCAGTTTCTTATATGTTGGATGTACTTTTTCCCACTCTCAATATGACGAATTTTTCAAATAATTATGCTATGTATTATATAAGATTATACAGAATTTAACGATTAAGTAATAATATTAGTAATAATAAATAATATTAGCAGTGCATAATTAATATGTTTATTATCTAATGGAAATTAAATTGCTCACATAATCAAATTTTCCTATTTGCTATGAAAAACTATGTTTTTCTATATTATTGAGAAGAATATAGAATGTACATTAAAAATTTTTTATTTGTATTATTATATGATTACATCTTATTTTTATACTTATATAATTATAATATATAACATTATTTTATATTATATAATTATGTAATTACAACGTCATGGTAAAATAAAATAATCAGAAATAATTTGCAACTTCTCACACAATTATATTATTATATATATTATTTCTAATCGTGCTCTCTCAAGCTACAAAAGATACGTTTACGCAATTATAATTTTTACACTAAAAGCTGACCTTATGAGGAATGGATGATCATTTCTAATGATCAATTTTGCAGTAACATTATACAATTTACGTATAATGTTATACATTTCAAAGTGTTGATGTTTCGTCAATCTCATTAACATATTCATGCAATTTTTGTTGATATCAAGTTTACTGGCATAAAAAAATTGAACTGTACACGAAGAAAATTTTTTCTTAGAATTTATCTTGAAAATATGGTAGTCATAGGACAATATAGTATTTCGAAGAATTTTATGTAAATCTCTCTTATTCACTAATAAAATATAAAATAAGTTTTATAATAAAATATAAAATAAGTTAATTTTACTGAATTGCATGATAAAAATCTCTAAAACATTATATATTGTATTGTACTACACTACTAAATTTTTAGAGTAAATTTTAGAGTAAATGATTTGTGATGATCACAGTTGCCATTTTTCTAATTTTTAATCGAAAACCGGTTTTTTTGAACGAACTCCGACTCAGGTAAAAAATCTGTAATAATTTGACCTTCAACAGAATAATGGACCTTTCAAGAGGGACCTTGATTCTCCGCTGAACAGACAAAAGATGATAACTATTGTGATGATTTTTTCGAGAAATTGTACAATTGGAAAAAGTTCCTGTGAAATAAAATGTGCATATTGTGAAAAATTCCGAACTTGTGAGCGAAACATGTACGAGGATCATTTGAAAAGTTTTGAGCCTCAATATGAAAATGGCATTACTCATCAAATGACAAAACCCATTCTGGTAAACCCATTCTGGTAAATTCCTTAAATATCTTTTAAATGTAAAAATTTATTGGGCTAACAGCTGTCGATCCGAATTGCTAAAAGGATGTAGTGTCGTGTGAAAGATGAAGATATTTGGATTGTTACGGAAGTGAACAATGAATCATCACAAGTTTCTCGATCTACCAACATGCAAATTTTTTTTTTTTTAGCAATACACAATTAAATCTAGAATCGGAAATAGTAATGGTATGCAATACCCGTTTGGAGAATCATTAGTATTCTCTGTATACATCCGGTCAATTGTTCGCATCGCTATTCATGCGCTATAATCCATCACATGTTCATGAATTGTGTTGGAAACGCGCCCTCAGTACCGTTGACATAGAGGGCAAGACGCGTGTTACCGGCCGAGGAGTGACTTTGAGGAAGATGCCGGAAGTAGCCGCGTGTGAACGGAAGAAAATGAGATCGGATCGCGACAAGAGAGAGTGTCCGCCATTATATATTTCCCGCCATTAGAGCCGTTCGCCTCTTTTACTGCCATTGTTACTACGTTTAATCCGAGCCGTGTGCTCTCAATGTTCTGTAATAAAGTAGCGTGTTCGTGTAAAATAAGAAGAAGTGTCTAATATTATTGAGAACCTTACGATCCCGAAACCGCGGCTGCAACAAATTGCATGTTTGATTTTTCCTTTCTTATTCCCATTTTCCTTTCATGCATCATTACTGGTTAAATATATCATGAAATGTTTGTCATGAAAAATCACGTGCTATCTTTATCATTGGATGACTTCTCCGATAACACGCGAATTCTTCTGAAATGTTTTTTTTACGCGATTGTTTGTGCGAACACAACTAGCGATAATTAAAATGTAAAATAGACGTTCGAGATCTTCAGAAGCAAAGTCAGATAGTAGAGCCGGAGATCAATGATTCATATATTTTTATCTCGATCCAATACGCTAAAAATACACATTTGTCATGCGAATTTTACAGTAGAATCATTGCTACGAGCCACTTTTATTTTTAAACTGTATATGTAAAATGATGTATATAAACTATGTTACACTGAGAAAAAAAAGCTGCTGTTTCGAAAAAATATTAATTGATTCAACTATATGTAATGGTCATGAGCTGTCAAGCAAACATTTGTTAATTCAAACAAATAATATTGATATAATTTACGTATATTTAACTTAAATATATAAATACTTGAATTAAATAATCATACGAACAAAATGTTAAATAATCATTATGAATTAAATGCGTTTAGTCAAATTAATAATCTTTTTTTTCAGTGTTATGTTACAGGAATTTTTTATGAAGGAAAATCATTTTAATTTCTATTTAATGAATGGATCTTTATTTTAAGACTTTCGATCGATTTTTTACGAAACTGTGCTATATTAAATCGCCTAACAATATCGCTAATCAGTTCGCGCATATTTCTACAATGAATAAATTATCTATTAAATTTATTAAATTATTTATTAAACTTTTTATTAATTAATATAGTCAATTAATAAAAGGAAGAGTAGAGTTTTTAAAATGATAATCAAATAGTATTTATTATTTTTCTTAATATTGTTTTTTTTAATTAAGTCGCGTCAATGTCTGTACAGCTCTTCTTTCACAATAGTATCATCTCCCATATCAAATTGCGAGAAGTGATAACTTTGTATTCGCGTTTGAATGATATATAGCAATATGATATCTTAATAAGATTAATTCACTTAACTGTTTTTGTGCAAAGAATTGTATTTCAAAGATTATTTTTGCCTCCTTTGCAATGTTATAAATATAACTTGCAAAACAAAATTTTATAAGTTTATGCATACTTATATCTCTAAATCTGTCTATTACACAATTTCAACTGTTATTATCTGAAGATACATTTTAAATAAGACTGAAACAGATCAGTCGTATAAGTAAAAAAATAATTATTTGTTATAAAGCTATATAAGCAGAAAAATAAAGAATTTTACAAATAAAAACGAATATTTATGCCAAAATTTGAATGCATATTTGAATTTTTTGCATCGTCAAATCAAGCAGCAAAAAGATTCTCTCTCTTTCTCGTCTTTGACAAGATATACATATACTATAATAGATATTCATATACTAGACTATGAAAATAATAAAAAATTATATAAATTATAAATTTAATCGCATAAATATAAGCATATATTTATGAGTCTGCTAAAAAAGTTTTAAGACTTTAGCATTTTTTGAGAATTTGAAAACTCGGTAAGGATAATATTATGAAAAGTCACAAATTTAGAGGACATTTTCAGCACAATACTGCTTTTATTATATGCTTACATGAAAGATTTCTTTGTGTCTAGATTCGAGTTCCATAATATATATTATGAAAGATAAATAAGAAAGATAAATTTATTATTTAATTATCTACATTTTTTGTTTATTTTATAAATTTATTTTTATAAAATGTTATTTGAAATTAAATATTATTTTCTTATTATATATTTCCAGATCATTAATTAAAAATATATAATAATTACTATTATGGATTAGAAAAATACAAATAGAGAGTCATTCAAATAGAGAACACAAGTTCTCCAAAAAAGATCTATAAAATGAACTTAAAAAAAAGTCATTTTTTTATTTAAAAGTTTATATTTTACATTTTAGCAGACTTGAATTTGCATCTTATAATTACATTTTACGATGTTTAACATTCTATTGAAAGAAAAAACTTATTAAAAAATATATTAATTGTACTTTTATGAAAATTATGTAATAATGTAAGAAATAGTTCAATCTGCTATAAAAACATTTATCAATTATTTATTGATACTAAAGTAACAGTTTTATATACATATAATAATTAATAAATAATTAATGAGATACTTGAGTTATGATAATAAAAAATTGATTATATGTTATTGATATTTGTACATCTTGTTGCGTTCGATTTTGTATCTATAGACATTTTTACGAGAATCTATTTGATATACTTATTTTATGCGAGATTTGAATCTTTTCATAAATGTATATGCATTGAGCATCGTAATCTTTTGATATACATTATTCAAGACATATATTTTACATGGTCTTTTTAGTCATTAGTATAAATGTGAGCATTATTATACAGGTTTTTCCTCGCATAGTATTTCATTTTTTATCATATGTTATTTTCTTTGTGTTAATTTATATGCATCGCTTTGATATAATAAGATAACTTATATGGCCTACTTAAGCTTTGCGATTCTTTCTAATTTTTTGTTAAACCCAAAATTGAAAATTGATGGCCACATTTAAAAGATAAAATATTTTTAAACATTAAAAAAAATATAAGACTTTTTCAAATATTTATAAGTGCAGTAAAGATTTTAAAAAGAGGTAGCATTTAGATTTTAAGTCATATTGGGTACATATGTATCTAATATAACCTAAGTATGTTTCTCTTTTTTTGTCAAAAATGTTAAAAAAAAATGAAAAATAAAATGTTATTTTTATAAGATTGTAAGTTTATTAACATATTGAGACATATTTATTGACATGTACATAAAAATACACAAAGAACTATTTTCTAAACAATTAATTATAATTTACTTTTTATTTATTTACTTATTTATTTTTTTCCTTTTTTTAATGCAGGTAGATTAGAATTTACAGTCTAAAGTAATAAAAGTATCAAAAACATTACAATCGATATGTGTACTCAGTATGTCTAAGTTGGCCATATTCTATTTTATAAAGAGTTTCCTCTCTTTGGTTACAAAGAAAACGTTATGACGAAAATAAATTAAATATAATGTTGTAAAAATAGATAGAACTATGATTCGGAATCGGAAATTAATAACCATCTCTTAATAATTATAGAAAGCAATTACCTGCGAAATATTACATCATGATCACGAAATTCTGCCCTTTGCTTATCTGACAATGAACAAAATAAATAAATTGAGCAATAAATCTACAGATATAATCGAGTCAGATTGCATGAATTAATGCTACCTATTGAATTCATTTACTCATATAATTACTCACAAGTAGTAGGGCATATTCAGTCGACTATCTTATTATCGCACTGTTCTTCTGAAGTCATGTCTGACATTCAGAAAAATAAATCAGAAGTGCATATTATATAAGGTTTGTTTGATAAATTTCGAAGTTAAACATTTTGCGAACAATAATTCTGAAAAGTTTTTTAAAATTAATAAATATTCCAACTAATTTTATTTTCGTAAAAAATTTATTTTTTAAAAGAAACATTTATCTAAAAGTTGATTATAAATTTTTTTATCCACAAATTATAAAAAACTACTTGATGACGAATATTATTACATATTGCGTTCCAGATACATATAATTGGCGATAGAAAAGGTTATCAATATTACGTCAGGCTGATGATAAAATGATAAATGCGATTCGATGCGATCACGATAAATATGACTTGTATATTTCAGATCATAGATTCTAATTCACTTGCTAAGTCGTGAAGATAAGTAGATTAGTAGATAAGTACATGGATATTTTTTGGAAAATAGTTTTTTCTATACTCTTATATATTAATAAATGTGTCAATCTAAGTCAATCTATGTGTTAATAAAGTTAATAATCTTATAAAAGTATAACATGAGTTAGTAATCCGAAACGAAGTCAGAAAATTTCCGTGGATAAATATGGCGCAATTCATAGTGATTCAGAACTTCTCTATTATAAATATTTTGATTAAGATACTAAAAAATTATTTGCAAAACTGTAAATGTATATGTTATATTTATGTATTGAAATCCTTTGTTTACTTATTTGCTTTTGATCGAGTAACTTCAATACCATCTAAATATGTGTTACATAACGCATGACATTTCCGTTTTAAACATGTAAAATTGAAACTCGGAATTATTGAATTTTATTGTTGTTCTTTATCTGTGATTCTTGTTTCTCTTGTTATTCTGTAAATAATTTTGTGTATAAATAATTTTAAACTTTTATCTTATTTTGCGGATGAAATTTGTATTAATAAATTCGACGTTCTGCGCATTTCATTGTTTTTTACTTATTTAAAATGGTATAATATTTAGAATAGATTTAAGTATCTGCATTTTATAGATAATTTTTTATAGAGAAGTTGTATAATTGAAAATCCACTCGTGTGTATGTTATTACAAATTTAAATCTCTATATTTTAATTTATAATGGTTTACATAATATCTTACGCAATATATATATTTATATATACATATACGTCATACATAAATCAAGAAGTAAAAACTATAGATACGAATATTAATAACGGAAAAATTGTTAATATGTACATATGAAAATGAATACATCTAAATATGCGAATTCTACATAATGACAATTAACACACTTAATTATTTATATGATAAGTCTGAAACTATTATAATCTCGACATTAAGATCTTGAATGTATTCTTGAGATCTTGGATTTATGAACTTATTCAAAATACATTTATTAAAATGATTTACTTACATACCAATATAATATTTAAGTATTCTGATAATACGATGCTATAGAAATTATACAATAAAACTTAAAATATTGTAACTGTTTGAAAATCTTATGCACAAAATTTAACATAATATTTACTACAGATTTTTTGCATGTATGATATAATATATTTATAATAGTAAAAATTTTTAAAATATTGGAAATCATGAGAATGCATTTTGACAAATATTAAAATTTCGAGCAATGTTTAAGTTTATAATTCAATTATGTGAATATTTTATTTATCTAAATATTTTAATATTGATTAATTTAACAATCAATATTAATCAATATTAAAATATATAGATAAATAAAATGTTCACATAATTGAATTATAAACTTTAATAATATATACATATACAGGGTGTTTGATAAGTAACGATACAACTTTCATACAGGAGTAGAATGGACTAAACTGAAAAGAAAAGTCCTGTATCATTTTACAATTTTCGCAATAATAAACAAGATAATTATTAAAAATTGTCGAAAATTAATTTTCAATAATTTTTTACTCAAATACTATCAACTTTACAGACATTTTTTTATTTTTATCAATATGAGAAAATACGGTATTAAAAAATTTTGAAAAAATTCTCAAAACTTTATGAGAAGAAAATAAACAATTTTTGTCTCTTACAATTTTTCTGTAAAGTTGATAGTATTTGAGTAAAAAATTATTGAAAATCAATATTTAGTGATTTTTAGTAATTAATATCTCGTTAACCATTGCGAAAATTGCAAAGTAGATGACTTTTCTTCTCAATTTAGTCCATTCTGCTCTCATGCGAAAGATTTATCGCTACTTGTCAAACACCCTCTGTGTGTGTGTGTGTGTGTGTGTGTGTGTGTGTGTGTGTGTGTGTGTGTGTGTAATGATATGTGTATATTTTTTTGCATAGACATTTCATTATATGCATTTTGAATTTCCTCTGTGTAGAATAATAGATTTTAATGTCCTAAATTTTTTACGGACAGTTATCCATGTATATATATATATATACATTTAAAAATGTAAATTATATTTTAATTTATAATGATTTATTCTACTATTGCTTTAAGCAAGAAAAGCTAAATTAATTCAGTAAATTCAAATATTAGTTCAACTATGGTATTGAAATTATATAAATCGATAATATGCACATATTATCTAGAAACATGAAAATTTATAAAAATAGAATTTATGCTACAAAAAATAGAACTTTAGAAATCAATATGAATAGAATATACCCTAAATAATATTGTAAATATCATATTTTGTATGGTTAGTCTAATAAAAATATAACATAAAGCGCTGTTAAATATTAAAAAGATTATACTTAAACCAATTTCCAAAGATAAACAACATTTTGTTTTTTTTTTTAATTTTGAAGTATGTCAAGAAATATTATTTTAATACAAAATATGTAATTAAAAAATAAAATTTAATCAATTTATTTTTTTTTAATTGTTTATTCGATTGCTTATTCGACTACAGAAAAGTTTTAAAGTAAATAGCGTTCATACTAACTTTATATACTTAGTAAATAATAAACTAAATTTGAATCAAATTTAATAATTTTTTTAGGTTGAATTTTTTTAACTCTATTGTTTTAATTAAATTAACGACAAATTATATAGAAGTAGTGGCTTGATCTAGAATGATGAAAAATGATTTAATTTGCATATAATTTGGTATTATACGAAATTAACAGTGAATACGTGAATGAAATACTAATAGAAATATTTTTATTAATGAAGTATCTTTACATTAATTATTAATACAAGAATCTTAAATATTTGAAAAACATAGAAATAAATGGCATTGTTGGGTTGTAGCCATAATAAATTTCATGCATTTGAATTTGTGATTTAACGGATGTTTTGACGTGACACCGAGAGTGCAGGGGAGAAATTTGCATTGATTAATCTATATATATAAGTCGAAATTAATTTCAATTAGCATTCCTTGACATCGATCGCAAATATCGCTGACATGATGAAATCAAGTTTAATTCTTCCAATGAAATGCGCATTGCGGAAAATCACTCAGCGAAAGCGGTCGACAATTTTTCCATATATTTGCTGTTAGTGCATAATTTTTCGGTAGATAATAGCAATGAAATGTAAATCGTGCGAATTGGCGGAAGTTATGTCGACAACTATTACGTCAGCAAAAACTACGACTCTTCAGTAAGTAATATGTTTTAAATCCTGAACATGTGTGATTTATATGAGTATATATATATATATATATATATATATATATATACACATACATGCGCAAGCGACCAAAATGATTTAAAAGTTGATTTTTATTTACACTTAAAAAAATTTTTGTACATATATAAATCTTTTTTATGCAATTTATATTTTTTTAAATATAACATTATTAAAAATGTTTTGAAAAATGTTTTTTTATTTGAATTTTTTTTTAAATTGACGCGGTGAAATTAATAATATATTTCTATTACAGATATACTATAGATTTGATATTTCATATTTATAAAATTTTGCAGTATTTTTTGATGCATTTTTTCACGAAATATTGCATGCGTTATCGACAGCTTTGACAGATATCCAATAAAAAGATAATCGGTTATAATCTTATCCATTATTATGTGTGATAAGCACTACTCTTTTTCTTTGACGTAATCATACGTGATTTTAAATGTATTCTATAAATATCACTTCATGACCTTGTACAAGCCCCAAAAAGCATTGTGATTATACACGTATGCCTAATTATTTATATAACATACATATGATAGAGAACGCCAATGATAGATTAAAGTTGTTATGAATCAATATATATTCTTACTTTAAATTTAATTATCTCAGATGTGACTGTGCGCCGAAACATTCGGATATTAACCATAATCTGAGATGCTAATAAATAATATAAATATGAGGAATTAATTGGGGGAGGGGGAGGATATATTTCATATATAAGAATGTCCGAATGTTTCGGCTAGTAAATACGCAAACTAGACAATACATGGAAGAAAATTAAATGTTAACGTATGTTAAGTCTTGAATTTTTCTTATCTTTATTAAGGAAGAAATCATGAAATGCACATTGAAAAAAATATTAAACCTCAATAATTATAAAAGATATCAGATCAAAGCAATAAAAAATTATTTGAACATAACAAATTTAAAAATATGTAATAATTATAATTTGAATATTATAAAACTAATGTAAATTTTTTGTCAGAAATTTTTCCTATGAAATAATTTAGAAAGCAATATGTGCCAAATTATTTGAAATTATCGCGGCTGTTAGTAATTTAATGATGTATTATGATGTATGTCAAGTACTTTAATATTGCGAATTAATTAATTTAATATTTGAGTTAATTAATATATTTATTATTATTATATTATACACTTTATTATTAATTTTTAATTCTATTATTTTTAATATTTTTAATACTATTTACTTACTGACAAACAAAAATTATGGAATTAGCCCACAAATGTTTGATCGGCCGTTTTAGATCAAGTGAGATCGCGTTTCGCGTCAAAGAAATGCATCGTTCTTTTTCTTGATACCCTTCAATCATGATATAAAGGCACGTTTCCTCTATTGAGTACATGAAAAAGAAGGAGAATGAGAGAGCGGTGAATGGGATGTGGTAGAGCGCGTTACGTATGTCAATCGTCTTAGAAAGTTCATTGGTGATAGTACCGATGCAGAAAGTGGACGATTTATAAAGTAATAATGATGCTACAAATCTTGTTTATTTGGGACATGTATGAAAAAATTAAATAGTGTTCTACTTTTGAAGAGCTTCAGATTGTATCGATTATTCTCTACATACTATGAATGCTTGATTTAGTCAAGTGATAATTATAATTTTATCTTCCTCTTTTTCTTGAGACCGGGAATTTCTTCTACAAATATTCTAAGAAAAAAGAAATACGTCAAAAAGAACATGACGTGAAAAAAAATATTACCGAGTGTTATTCTGAAAAGTTTTTTCAACGTAAAATTAAGCAAATACCTAAATTGCTGATTGCGCTTCGGTATGTACTTAGTTTAGACTCTAGTCGAGAGACAAACATTATTAAATGAACAAAAAGTACCAGTGAACACTCTTGACGCTATTAAATGTTTACTCTTTATTGAATATCGATGCGCTATATTGATCTTGCTCGATCGTTAAATCCGAAGTCCAGTAATTCTGCGAGAATTTTTTTCTCCCGTGTCATTAACAAAGTTCATCAAAATTGCAAATAATTCCGTTTCCCGGAAATAGCGTGACGTATTTTACACACATATTCCATTGCATGTGCGATTGAAACATTACCGGAAAGCGATATGTACTTTCCCGACGTCATATCTTTTAACGTAACTCAGCACAGTCTTCATTTTTACAATTCTATCTCGTTTTATTACTTGACTTAATAATACATGTGTTATCTCTAACACACGCGAAAAGCGTTTCTAGGATTACTGACGTTTACCTTTTCGATTATCTATGTTCGGCGTACAGATTGCCTACTAAAAAATCAATTCATTCTAGTGTTTATGTATTTTACCATATTTGAAAAAAAAAACCGGTTGATGAGTGGTTTTGTCATTAGAACTATGAGCACATATATTGAGTGATTGACGTCAGAATTTCGATGAGGAATAGGTACTTAAAATCGAGCGACGAGAAAAAAAGAAAAGCGGTGGGGAATCGATCGAGTTCGCACGACTTTCGATAGCTAGTCAAAGGTGACGATCGTGGATGGCGGCCAGGGATAAATATCGGAATAATTGTAGGAGACGATCGGACGTAGGAGTCAATCCCACCATTATCACATAATACGTATTCGCGTCCTGGGGTCAGCGCGCAGAAAGCTTTGCATGGCAAATACAAGCCGCGAATATTCATCAGCAATCACCGCTGGTTTTTACCTTCTTAACGGACGTCCGTGAAGTTCGGTCTCTCTGTCGGCTTCGGTAAACTCGTTCGAGAAGTGGGCATACTGATTACGGGCGATATCCAACGACGATCAGCGTTCAATCGTAGGCATCAAGGATATTGTATTCCATACAGGAAGGATGTTGTATTCCAAGCGGTACGTACAGAGTCATCGGATAAATTTTGTCACGACGCGGCAACAAGATCATTTTAACATTTTTTTTCCATTCTGACTTCTCTCTCTTTGAAAGTAAAAATACTCATCGCGAAACTTAGCGCTTGTTTTCTAAATGTATACTTTTGTTAACATTCTTCTTGTGAAGCGTTGTACAATCCTTTGGTACAACAGTAACAATAGATTTGCCACGATCGATTTTACGTCGAATCGTTTCTTTCGAAGAAGAAAATGCGTATTTACTGAAGTATCTAAAAACTTGACAAATGAGAAAATAATTTTAATCATAAAATAATTTTAATATGAAAATAATTTTATCGGACTATTAAAATAATTAACCAGGGACATTCAAGTTGGTTACTAGAATGTCACAATTTCTCACAGTACTCATCATGTGTTTGAGTTTTCATAATTATTTTGATAGTTCAATACAATTATTTTCAGTTTTAGATACTTTAGTAAAATCGTTCTTTTCGCGTAAATTAGAAATCTGGAAATGTGTTAAGAGTTTGTAATCTTTGCGTATTCTACGGCGAGTATTGACGGGAAGTATCACTTTTCAAGGCTCGCAATTGTGTTTAGACCGTTCGTGATTTCAGCTGTGAAATTTAGCATCTGCTTCAGGCAATGGTTCACTTTAAATACATTCTTCGTTTTCCTAAATGAGGCATCACACAAAAAAGAAGAGATACATTGAACGGTACTTTGAGTAGGATCTCCTCGAAAAAGTGGCACGGGTTTCTTCTTTGCGTTACTCGGACATTACTTGTGATCGAGGTTTTACATACAGATGGTTCTCGTATCGGAACAACCTAGTTTACAGAGTAACTTTGTTGAAACGTGATCTCATAGTAACGTGATCTCCATTTTAGGGATTTTCTCTCTTTACAGAGAAATCTACAGAGAATATTATTTAAAAGAGAATATTATTTGTATTTTATAAAAGAAATAAAAAAATAACTTTACATAAAATAATTTACAATTTCATAACGTTTTCTCAGGCATTACATTTGTCGTTCGAAATAAATTTGTATAAAAATTATATAGCAGAGTTAAGTAATCAATCTTTTAAATGAATACATACAAAATGATATACACTGTCTTTAAATAAAACGACTAATTAAATTTTACTTTCTATATATAGTTTAGAATGCAATATAATATATTGTTTTAAGATAGATAATAAATTAAAAAAAAAGAGTATGTCACATTATTTATATTGCTTGTTGAATATTTTCGATAAAGGTTTATATTATACAATTGCGATAACATACCTATGTAATTTTTTCATTTACATTTAATTGATAAAACATTCTTAAAATTTTTGAAGAAATTATCGCAGCAATAATATGCTTATCTTAGGAAGTAATTATCAATGTACGAGCTTCAAATGTGTTTCTCGTAATTATCGATAATCTGATTATTGGTAGATGAGTTAGAAAGAAATTCTACAAATAAAATTAATATAAATGAGATATTAAAGTTTGAAATATTGAAGTTTGAGTATTGAGGAAAACTTCTCAAATATTTCGAGCGATATTTGATGGAATCTGATTATAATTTCCGATTAATCAAGATTTCTATATAATGGAAGAAAATAATTTTTGTACGTTAATTGTACGAAAACTGACATTCGATATTTCCGACATTCGATATCTACAGCATCGGTAGGTTATAAATCGGATAGATTCAGATAGAATGTATATCGAAGTTTTCTCGATCTCTAGTATCAATGGAGCTAAAGAAAAATAGTGTACTCGATAAATAATGATTGCGATTTCTCCGTCTTCCGGCGGCAAGATAGTCGATTTTCGGATGCAGGCTGGACCGGGCTGGTGCAAATAGAACGAAGTAGACTTATAGTTGTAAGTGGAACACTTTTACATAGCGCCTATTTTTAGCGCGTCACCTGAGACACGTCGCTTAATTTCGCTGTCCTTAATCAGTCGAGGATCGATGTAACGTTAGAACGCGCTGTTATTTTCTCCGAGCTCTTCGTCCCTTTTAAAGGGTTACTGAAGGTACGCATGCACACATCGAGTTGTCACGGACCTAACGCTGCGTTTATAAATAAGGCACTCTACGTAACAATATATTGCATTATTAAATATCATAGGATATTCAAGAAAGAGAAAGTCGCGATCGCCCGTCGCTCATTGTGCAAGAAGGCAATTTGCAATTCGAACTTGTGATGTTTACGAAGCAAATTGCATTTGCAACTTAATCATGATAAAATTACATTTTAAATTTCCGTCGTTTTTCTATTAAAAGCGAAGGCAGAATCGTCGATATAATACGTCTTTGCACAATGCGCATTTTTTACAACTCGCCCAGACAGTGCATTTACAATTAAATTTCCATTTTGTTCACGTATTCGCTAAGCGAGTATCGGCGATTAACATAACAAAGCGATTTCATGAATTCGGCCGGAAAAACGATTGAATATTCATATGTGAACGAGCAATTGGAAACTTTATTGCAAATTTCAGCGATCGCTAACTAATGTGTAATCGCCGTAAACAAGCTCATCGTTGGCGAGATAAGCAGCTTCGCTGCAATTACTCAATTAATGAAAGCCGCTTAATTAATGACAGGAATTTTTTGCTGAACTTAATTTATGAAGCTTTAATTGATTATCTTTTTCTCTTTGTTTTCTTGCGAAACAAAGATGGATAATATCGAACATATCACTGTTGTTTACGATGTTGATAAATCCAGTTGAAAGGTCGCATTTTTTTATTCGAGAAAGATTCAACTTTAATAAAATTGATATCTCTTTTCCGACGATCTCAGAGTGAAAAACAAAGATTTTGTGTGTATTTACTCGAATTAGAAAGATAATATTTTATATTTGTTATATTTATTCTTTTAGGTAAAGTGATTTTTTTAGAAATATATATTTTTTTTTTAATAAATAAATCATCTCTTTCAAACATTTTTTATTAAAATAAAATTGAATAAAATTGAAAACCAAGATATTTTTAATTGTTATATATTTTATAGCATTTAAATAAGTTGAGAAAATGTCAATATTATAGGATTATAAAAATGTTAGATAAAAAAAATTCTTGTTTATCATTGGTAACAGAATTTATTGAATTGCTTGAAGAAATAAAAAAATGTTTGACTTTAAGTTAAACGTTATTATTCTTAATTATTGTTTTCTCCAACAATTATAAATATTTACGTAAATTTAAGCTTATTTGCCTTCATGTATGATATATTTATGTATGTATAATAGAATCAATGATTGAAACAGAAAATGCATGAAACATTAAATGAGTTAAATAATTATACATAATTTATTAAAAATGATTATATGAACATTCAAAATTATATATCAAATTACAATAATATGATAATTTATATTAATGCTTTAATTGGTTGCAAACTTCGTTGAATTAACATTCAATTCTATCAATCCGGGATAATATCAATAAGATTAATTATATAACATTTGCATTATTATGCAATACATTTTTGGAAACTTGCAGAGGAAGGGAGGGGGTTATAGAATACTATTTTGTTTTATAACTTAATTTAAATGTTGATGTGTGATATAACTATTTTTGGTACAAATTTATTAGTCAAAGAGTGTTACCAATTATGTCATGTAGATGAAAGTTCTTAATTTACAAAAAACTGAATAGGAAAAAATGCGGTTATAGAGTAGGCAGGATATGGAATGTCATTAATTACTATGTAACTTGATATCGAATACACACATTTCGATACAAATGTAGTTCAATTATATCATTAGAAAGCCACATTCAAAGCTTCCAAGCTAGATTAAAGTTACAAAATGAATATCAACGTACTTTTCAAAATTACGTAAAAAGTATAGGGAAACTCCGGTATATACGCCGCGCCATATCTAACGAAAACTCAATTGATGAAGTATTATTATTCTATATTTAAGATAAATAAACTATACTAATAAAAACTTTATACTATGTTTACTATTATTAAAAAAAATATTAGGAATTTGAAATATTTGTTTTTTACATTAAAAATTTTTTTGTCGTATTTTCGTATAGAGAAATGTACGGCTTATGAAAAGTGACGTTTAGAAGTAAGATATAAAATAATACAATAACTTATAAAATGTGTTCACACGAAATTTTATTAAGGAATAAGAATGATAGGGTAGACCAGGACGAATCGGATCATTTTTTTTTTCATAGGTAAAAAGATAATAATAAACTAATTCTGTTATTAAGTTTTACTATAAATTTGTAATCTCTACCTTCAGCTTCAGTTTTATATAATAAAATAATATATAAACATAATATTTTTTATTGCACAATGCAAAAATCAAAAATAGGCAATTATCCAATTCGTTCCAAAATCAAAGATTAAAATCTTTGAATTCTTTGAATTCTTCCAAACTCTGAAATAAACTTGTTATATAAAATAAAAATAGTTTACTTAACACAAATGGTCCTTTTCTCTTAGCACAGCTTTCGCATCATTTTTCACATTTGTTGCATTGAATCCAGTCTTCGATAGGTAGATGGACAAATTTTTCAGTGCAATAAATGCAATATCAATCTACATAAATTGGATTTATTCTTAATCTTCAGTTTTACTCCTAATTTCATGATCTGAATCACTCCGAAAGAAGTTATCCGATTAATCCCATATGTCAACTTCATAAATTAACATTAACTTTTCCAAAGCATCTTAATGATATTATTAAACTATTTACTAGATTGATTTTAAAAAAACATTATACACTACAAAAAATCATTATAATTTACACATATTTTAACATATTTTTTTGTTATGAGCTCATAAAATCAAGATCGTGACTTTACATGAGAAACGAAATTTCTTTATGCCAATCACCTCTGCGCTTATATCGTCGATTGACATTGAATCGTAATATAAAATTGTTATTTATAAATTTGTTGTTTCCGCTGCAGGGGGAGCGCACGGAAGTCACTAGTATAATAAAATAGATCGCATGAAAGAAAAAGATAATGATAACTCTCAAAGCTTATAATGATCCGATTCGCCCTGTGATCCGATTCGCCCTGAATATATATACGAATAGATAATAGATAATAATTCTAATTTTTTGCATATATTATAAGTGTCATGATATGAGGTACATGTTTTATTGCATTTATTTAATGACTGAATCCAATCTGCGCGCTTTTTGCTTTGGGCATAAAATCCTGCTCGCTAAAAATGCCACGTATTCCAAACAAGTAGAATATACAAGATAATATCAAGATTACAAGAGCTAAACATTTTTATTTTGCTATATTCCATTTTTTACTATTCCTCTACATTTATGTGTCATCAAATAATCATTAATACTGCCTACAGTAATCATTTTATGTATAAGTTATGATATGATTGCGTTATTTACTATATTGACAAATCGACTCAACTGAGAGTGATTTTATTAATATTAACAGTAAAAAATTGAAATCATAACACATTACTAACATAATATAAAGTATATAATAGAATTATTACGTGCAAATTATCCCCACTCCTATTTTTTCTGATGGCATAAATACCGGAATTACTCTACACTTAAAACTGTCTGTTACATGTAAAACTAAGATGTAGCTTTATATTATAAACACTATTAACTAGTGATCATGTTACCTAAGCAGTTTGTAAAGAAATCATTTTGACGATTACCTCAGACAGAATGCAACGCAAACTGTACAAGATATCATGGTATTCCACAGCCCCTTACTTATTTCCGCTTTCTTTCCTTTATGTAAATAATTGCGCGAAAGAAAAATTTTGATTTATTTGGACTTATTAGTTTTATTTATTAAATATCAATATCAATTTGCATATCAAAGCTGTGTTCAATAACTTCGCTTTGAGTAAAAGAGTTAACTAATAGCTTGGTATTCATAAACGAATCATAGAATCATATTTATATTATTAAAGAAAAGAAGACATCGGAGCTGTATTAACATCTTAAAACAGATTAAAATTTAAAATACGAATCAATTGAATGAATATCGGTTCATAAATTAACTCTTTTATTTTTTTTTATTCAAAGTAATGTTTTGGAACATAGTCTAAAAGCTTTATTCAAAATTTAAAAAATTAATTTCTGTTATTTAGAATTATATTTTTGTGTTAAATGTTAAACTTTTTAAATTTGCACTTCAAAAATGAGACAGTCATGGTTTAATGTTGAGATTATAATATTATATTAAATGTGGCTAGATATAACGTATAGTAGATATAACGTATAGTAGATGATTTGTAAACACTAATGTGGATTTAAGATAAACATAATATTTCTTTTATGTATTAATCGAGAGAGTCATATTTTATTTTATTTTATCAATTCATTATAAATTAACATACTTATTTTTAGCAATTTCTCAATCATGTATGCATAAATGTATAATGTATGCATAAATGTATAATGTATGCATAAATTGTTATAGTCATTAGCGATGGTAGGTATTAGCATTTTCTAAAGATACGAAATCGAATTACAAACCGCATCGAAGACGAGGGCATCGGATATTTCTCTTAAAGAGTGTCACGCTCATGTGTCATTATTTGTTTGGTGACATTGCATCATATTTATTTATTACGCCACCATTGTCAAACGTACGCATCAGCCGTTTAAGAAATCTTCTTTTCCGCAGTAAAATGTTGAACGTTCGTTCGAGTAATCTTTTATGATATTTTGATTATTGAATATCTTCAGCCGTCGAGCAAAGTCAGTCTAGTCATCTACCGCGCAGAATATTGTATAATATATTCCAGACTTATTAATAGCTGTCTCAATAATAAATGTCAGTCTCATTAATAAAAATATGGCGATTTTGCGAAGAGACAAAATCCGGATGACTTCTCTCTGATTATTAATACCAAAAATTTTGTTAGAATTAATTGCAATTGATTCAAATGTTTATGATAGGATGTTCCATTCTGTAAAAAAATCGATCTTCTCAAAAATAATGATTTTAAACCGATCTATTTTTACGAAAATTGATTTTTACGAAAATTGATTTTTCTAATTAAAAGGGACTATTTTAAATTGATTTCTTTGTAAAGATTCTTCTTGTAAAGACTTCTTTTTAATTATTTTGAAGTAATGTTTTTGTAAAGAATTGATTTTTAATGATCCGAAAATCGCACATCTCTAGTTTATGATTGTGAAATAACAATTTTTGTTTTAAGAAAATTATATTTCTTAAAATTGTTAAAACTTTAAAAAATCATATTATAGTCTGATAAAAAGCTAATTAATAACCCTTTGAGGATCGAAGTTTTCTAGCAAATTTAAAAAAATTTTGTTAAAGAGATCAATAAAATTGATTTTGATCATAGAATTTTTAAATTCCAATTTCAAAAAACAATTTGTTTATTATGAAACTCACTTTTAGGAGATATTATACCTATTTGTAATTACATGGATAAATAAATCTTCATTGCATTCATGTAAATATTCAAAATATTCCATATTTTTAATTAATGGTCCAGAATATTTCTATTTTGAGTTTAACCACATTTTCAATGTTCGATAAAAATATCGCAATTACGCTTAAGTACATCATATTGGATACAGTTATCTTCTATTGTATTTGTTATATTGTACAGAGTTATTTATTTTAATCTTAATAGGCAAATATTCCGAAAATATGCAAATTTGCTAAAAAAAACACTCCAAATAGAAGTTGCATAAAGGTCCATAAAAGGAAACGTACGTGTTATGACCTCTTTAATGTTGCAAAATCTCAATAAAACGTTACTATGAATGTCTATTCTTTAATATTCTGCGATATTCACCATCAGTGATGCAAACTGAATTTTTATTCACTTATGATCGTTACTTATGGTCTCAACATTAATGTATTATTCTATACGACATTTGAAGAAACATTTATGATGACAACGAAAGTATTAAACTGAATTTTAATTATTTCTGGTTGTCGTAAGAAGGAAGAATTAGTGTAGTACAGATTATAGTTAAATGTATTTGATGGATCTTTTTTAATGGATCTTAGATGCTTAAATATTTTTATTTAAATTTATAGTTATCATTTTTTAACTGTCCGCTGAATTGATTTTTTGAATTTAAAAACGCAACTGAAACTTATTGTAATAATATTGCAAATTGACAAGCAATTTAATAATTTAATGCTCAATTGGCAACACTTTAAAAAGATTTTAATGTATTGAAAAGTCCAAAAATAAATTCGGCGCGCAGTTCAAATGAGATGACTTCATATGTAATATATAAATTCACAAATAAAATATTTAAGCACCTAAGAGTGTTCAGTTTCGATCGTTATAGGCGTTATTCCTTACTTGTTGTGATGTATTTATATTATACAGTCTTAATAAATCGTTTATTTTTGTACCTTTTTCTATTATCGATATTTTACTTGTTATCGAATAAATGAATAATTTTCCATCTTTAAACGTAAGGTTATCTCGAAATGTGTAAAAAACATGTTGAAAAAACAATGAATAATTTTCATTGCAGAAGTCTGCGGAGAATCGCCCGGCATGATGAGCCGGAATTCAGCAACGCCAGTATCTTGAATAGCATGGAGAAGTTCGTGCGCACCGTGAGCGAGATGGAGGACACTATCCTGGTGCCTAGCCGTCTGCTGGATCTATCCGTGGGTGATGCGGGTGATACAATCTGCATGAAGGGCAAACGCGGCTGCACGGTGAAGGACACCCTGGCCAACACCGACCTATACCGTCTCTACAACATCATCAACCAGATGAAGATCGAGTTACTGTGGTCACAGGAGCCTACGCGAGGCACCGTGGCGGACGATCAAACGCCGATTAAGAGTCATCCGATTGGTAGCCCATCTGAACTGACGCATCATCAGACTATAAGCAGTGGCAGACTTGGCCATGTACGTTGTCCCAGCACCACGTCTATGCAGAGTGTACAGAGCGCGTCCTCGATCGCCTGGACCTCCGACTCGGACTCTGAGAACGGCATTGAGATTGACAGCGGTCTAGAAGGTGAAGAATGCGTAGTCGATCTAGCAAGCATCGCCGCCGAAAACTTTAAGCGTCATCTGCGTGGTCTTCACAGCAGCATCGCCCGTATGACAGAGGCAGCTGAGTATCTGACGTTGCGGTATCAAGCCGATGTAGGTGGGCAGGTCTGATTCTCCGCCGGTATCATTATCATCACCATTGTTGTCGTCATCGTCGCCGCCCGTGCATCACTGATTGTCATCATGTTAGTTGGCATTGCGAACAAATATCACGTCGTCACTTTGTAATCGATCTCATGGACATAGCCGCGATTTTCGATTTCCCGAGATTGATAACAGAATTTCAGGAAACGCTGATGATGAATCGCAAAAGATTTTCTAGCATTAAACTAATCTGCATCAATTTGTTATTTTATTAACGTATAATTTATTGTGTTAAAATACGCTATTCACGCGATTTATATGAATGATACGTTTCGATAATGTATTTGGGACGCGCGATATGAAAATAAATTGTCATCGGATATATAGAATTCCGCATAAATAAACTATTAATTCCCAAATAGAATTGAGAAACTATGAGATATCTCGAGGTACTCGTGTATCATTTTTGGCATAGCATTATGGCATAACATTAGAAAAGAAAACCGACTAGTCCAGGCTTTGGTTTTCCTCATTGCCATTTGCGCGGGTTCGAGTTTTAACGATGGGTGTTACCTGCCGTTAGATGAATAGAGGTTTTCGAGATAACATGCTGCATCACAAAATGTTATTAACATGGATAGTAAGAAGAACGGATAACTCCATCTTGAGAGAATTGGGATTAAAGAGATTGAGAGAATGGGAATTAATACAAATAAGTGTTTACTTTCAACTATCCAAATGTAAATTCTTAAATTTTTCAATCATCTTGTTAGACGAGATATTATCGAGAAACTCTCGTAATCCAAGAGAAGATAAATGAAAAGCGACATTTCTCGATTCGATGTATGATTGACTAAATAAAAACTTTAACGAATACGCCGCTGAAGGACATGATGCACTTAGCATGACTTAGCGGAGGATTGTGAGGCGTGGCAGGTTATCGCGCTCAGGACTGCATGAAAAGTTACGACATTTGAAAAAACTGCAATTAAGAAGATAGAATTATGGAAGCTAATGTCTGCTTTTAATAATATAGTTTAGCACTGGCAAGTCGAACAAAATGAAAAGAATTTAAAATCAAAGATGGATGTGATTGTACATCGTTATTAATCTGGGAGTAATCGCGTACCGGTCATTTTGCCGTACTTTTTCGTTTTCTATTTATATCTTTCAATTTATTGGCACTATTATATTTTTACATAAATGTTTGTTAATGGTTTTTCGTATAATATGAGAAAATAGATGACGTAAACACGCTTATATCTACATAAAATTTGATATGTTTATAACGGTCGATCTAAAAACCGTAGCGACTTATGTTAATGTTTGTCATCTCCGCCAGTCTCCCCCATTACTATATTTTTATAAATAAAAAATAAAATTATTATAATTTTCTTATTATTTCGTTACATATATCAATAATTTTAACAAACAAAAAAAAAGATAAATTAAAATAAAGATGTATCATATAAATATAATTATTTCCAGTAATTATTACATTCCTTTGTTTTGAATTGATTAATATAAAACATTATCAGAACGTTTTCTTATTAATTATTACTTATAATAATTATAATCATATGTATTCTAGTTATAATACATATATGTGCGAAAATATATTTCGGTCAAAATGACCAGGACGCACCTACTCCCGAATCAGTGTGAACAATTTTTTCGTCATTATATTGGAGCACATTGCGTTTCTAGTAATAGATTTAGATATTACATGTGTGTTTATACAAGACATGAGGAAGATGAACATAAAACAAAAATATCGAGGAAGATACGTTTAATACAGGAATTATATAGTTTAGATCATTCTTACGTCACACATACACACACTATTCTAGATTACATTTTCTCAAACAATTTTCTTTCGATGAAACACTGTGTTGTTAAGAACAATTTTTTATTTTACACTATGTCTCTAGTTTTGTATTTAAATAGTTACAATTAATTTAAATTTGATGTAGATGATTTTAGTTTATATTTATAAAAAAATTCAGTATGGAAATATAAATTTCATATCAATACAAGAACTGTTAACAATATGAAAAATAGCTAAAATAATTTTTTAAAAATAATTTATGAAACAACGTTTGGCGTTTTGTTATTCTATGGACATAGATTCTACAGATATATACAGTTATCATTTAGTTTAAATAAATATATAACAGATCTTATTCTCTAAAATAAACTTAAACAATCGATTTTTTGAGAATATAAAAGTATTGTTAGACATGTGGAAACATTTTTAAAAATAATATTTGTAAATTGTATGGAAAGAAATGAGATGAAATTGCGAAATAGTTCCTGTATGTACTATTGTTGGATGTTATTTTATAACATATGCGATTTATTGTAACATAAGTCATGACTAGTGGTTTGTAATTAAAGTACCGAATTACCTCTGAATTATTGTAAATATTGCTACATCGAAAAAATGAATGCATTTTGGCGGCTGAGTAAGATTGTACAAACTATACGTCATGGAATTTGTGTATACCTATGATAAAAGCTGTTGCGTCAGTTTCGCTAAAATATCCTTAGAGTTTTCTCTCCACTTTTAGACTTTTGCTTTTGCGAGTGAATTGTTGATGTTATCGAATTGTATCTGATACTGCGGCGACGATCGACATTAGTGTATATATATATATTTAGCGCTCTACGATTATTTATTACGTAATAATAATAAGAGTTTAACTTTTAAGTTGCACAAGTTGTGTATACTTGTTCGCTGTAAATCATTTCAAGTCGTGGTTAGAAAAGAACGATACACTTATCGATATGTTTCTAAACTATTAAAATTTGGAACGCAACTGGAACTCGTAATCTACAGGTTGCAATGTACATAAAGCCGGTGAGATGCTTTCCCGACGCGTTGATCCGAATGATAGTGAATTTTGCACATCGGATTTGTATAGTTTGCGGTTAAGGATTTTTAAACTTTTAAAGTAAAATTATAGAAAACAGTAAAAAAAAGAAAAAATATAGTGGAGGAAAATGGTTATTATTATAACAGTTTTCGAACAACACAATTATTTCTAATAAATGGTATAACTTTTAAAAGATATATCTTTCTATACTTATTTATAGATATATTGATATACTTTTGCTTCATATTCGTGTTCTGTTGAAAATCTTTGCATTCGAGGCGAGTGGCGCGAACTTTCATTTTTATTTTATGTTTTTCTTTCTTTTGTATATATTTTATGTATATATAACATAAATTATAGATACGGTGCCATATCTGTTGAAACTTACGTTTTAACATAATCTGCATTCGCGAGCCGTGCAAAATTGTGGAAACCTTAAACGTCTGATACCAAAATTACGACTAGATGATTCGGATTGTATATATTGCGATTTTGTATTGCGCCACTAATTCGAAATTTTTTGAAAGGTGTTTTTTCCTTGCAATTTCTTTGTCTTCTTTTGTAGAATAAAAGGGAAGCGTTTCAGAAAAGGCTTTTAAAACATTTAAGCTTTTCATAATTATGCAATTGACTCGCTATGCATAGGTAAATTAAGTTAAAGATTAAATTATATAATATTAAGGATGATTTTTATATTCATTCCATTTCGGAAATTATATACTTTTATGCTTGTTCTAAGATACAATATCTCAGGGATTTTTAAATAGTAGCATACCAATGTATTGATATACTCATTACTATTTATATATTGATAAATTAACTAAAAAAAAATTAAAAAGAATATCTAGAGGCACGGTAATGCTAAACAAGCGAAACGTCATGGAAATGCGCGCGATAGAAATTACTTCAGAATTCTCTATAAAATTTTACTGATAAAAGTAAGTCAAATTGTTTAACAGCAAAAAAAAGACTCGTTGCTACACTGGTTGCTACTCGTTGCTAAACTACGTAAAGAGTAGTTAAACGAGTATTTAAGAATCTCTGAGATTGTATAAATTATGATTACGTATGGGTCATAATTAACACGCGTAATAATGTAATTATTAAAATACAAATACCGTGCTGCGATAACGATTTATTCTTCACGTGGAATCATAATCGTTAAAAAATTGGCGATGTTAATTAGAATGTTAATAAGGAATATTTGATACTTGCATGCATTTATATGAAAAAGAACGGAAGTGTCTAAGCGGAATATAATTAGATGTTTATTATACCGTTACAGAAATGAGACATTGAATTGTTCTCAAGGTTTTAAAAAATGTATAAAAGAGAATCACTTTATAATTTGTTTAATGTTAATATGAAATTTGTATTTTGAAAAAGTTCTTTTTTGCATAATTAAATCCATTATGAAAACGATACAATTGCGATCTTCGTATCATATTAGGTACATTTGTTTACGCAGCGGTTAGCGCAGAGAGTATCATTTAATCCTTGTTTAACACTCGGTGAACAACAAGGTAAAGTAATATTTCTGCGCTAACCGCTACGTAAACGAATGCAGGGATAGAGACATTTGCTATGCAATCGAAATATTGTCGCATATAATATTTTGTGCTTCAATATAAGTGTCTTTTAGCTTTACGCAAACGTGTTTATTAATTGCATTAGAATTAAGGTGTACATGAATTGCCTTGATTTTATATCGTTGTAACTGTTATAAGTGTAATATTAAAAATGCTCAATTCCTGCAAAATACACGCTGGCTTTAGCACACGCTATTGTGATGTGCAGATTAAATGAGCACATGATACTTGTACGGTATTTGTATATCTGCGCACTTGTATAACCTTGTAATGGTAATAAATTAATTACTTCCAAGCCTATTGTCTATTCTGTCTTATTATACATAGCCAAGCACATAATTAAAAAGAATCAAATAGTATTATATATCAAAGTGATTATGGATTCCTATATTCTTAATCTTCTGAAATTAACGAATCAATCTTCATATGTTCTTATTGTTTGTTTTTGGTATGTTAATGTGTGTGACAAAAGAAAATTTATCCTTTTAAATCCAAAAAGAGAATTAGTTTATGTAAAATGCTTTATTACAATAAAATTTTCAAAAATTTCATATTAAAGTTACAAAAGTCATTGCAAGTATACTAAATTTTTATCATTAAATTATTTATTAATTACTAAAAAAATTAATATAAATATTTACTAAATTAATTATAAAATGATTAATATAAAATGAATTAATATTGAATTATAAACTAATTATTCATACTTATGTTTAAAAATTTTTATGTCAATAAATGTCAATAACAATATTAATATTTTTCTCAATTATTACGCTCTTAGCGCTTTACTCATAATTACGAAAATTTGACAGAGTTTGATTGAAGTAAAAAGAAGCCTAACAGTAAACGTGTCTATGTTTTAGATAGAACTCACTTACTACTTACTGGGCTCTTCCATGTACATAAAATGTGTACGTTAAACTATGTAACTGTGGATATTTCCAGCGGATATCCATGGTTTTCGATTTTGTTCCGCATTACGTACACCGGTTTGGTTCTATTCATTGTTATGTCCACAGAATATAATTGCTTTATAATGCATTATAAAAATATTAATTAAAAATTGAAGTTTAAATTTAAAAAAACATTAAAAATGTAAAAAAGCATCAAGAATATTTTAATACTGTTTAAAAGTATTTATTAGTGCAAAACATATACTAAGAAAAAATGCAACAGAGGAAACCAAATTTAATACCATTGTTTAGATGTTCATTATAAAAAGCTGTACAAATTGTTCTAACTTTAGATTGTTTTGACCGAATATAATTACGATAAAAACTTTGATAAATTTTCCTATGCAAACTATATTTTTAATTTAAGAATTTAAATAAAATTTAATTCGATAAAACGGACTTACCTGTAGTAGAGGCTTTCCACCATCTTCGATTTAAATCTGCAGTTCTTTTTTAGTTGCATAAAAATTTTTTATTTTTTCATTATTTATTACTTTACATAAAATTATTTTGAAATGTAATATAAAGAAAATATGTTAGAAACATATAATTTAATATAACATGATAGATATTATGTAATACACTATAAAGTAAAATATAATATAAATCAAATTAAGATATATTACATTTCGTAAGCAATTTCTTTATATATTATACTGTACTGTTTTTACGGAATATATTTGCAATCGATGAGCCATTAGCTTACTTGGAATTTTTAAGTCTTATATTCTTAATTTTAAGTTATGAACAAAATCGAGCAGAGACAAATTAATGTATAATAAAAAAATTGTATGATGAGTCGTGATTTTATATAATGTACTTATATTATAATATTTCCTTTAAAAACATTAATAAAAATATGTGATTTTTGAGTTATTATCATGAATAAATTATGTTTACTATAAAAATTATGTTTACTATATTGAAATATGCTTCCATATTTGTGAAATGTTTTAATGCCAGGCAATTTCTTTCCTGATAATCGACAATTATGCGTATCTCTGCAAGGTTTTTATAATTATCTGATGGCTCAAAAAATAAATCGAAATTTAATTCGAAAATTAATCGAAAACGTTATATTTATATTTATTATATTTTTGAATCTCTTAACTAAATTATTTCTGCGTCCTGACAATCGCGCGTGACTTATATTTGTCATTTTTATCATGATTAATTACTTGTTATCATGAGAGTTAGGGTACGTTCCGTTTCACGCATAATGTGCATGATATAATATTTTATTCTTTTTTAATATTCGATAAACAACAAGGATAAAATGATGCATCATGTATGAAACGGAACTTTTAAGTAAAGATAACTCTATTAAAAGTAATCTAACGTAACTTCACTCTTAATATGATCGCCAAACAGCATTGTGTCTTTTTTAAAGTTTTCAAAGAGATTAATATCCATAAGATTATATCTTAATTTGATTTATATTATATTTTATTTTATAGTGTATTACATAATATCTATCATGTTGTATTATATACGTTGTATTAAATTATATATTTCTAACATATTTTCTTTATATTATATTTCAAAATAAATTTTATGTAAAGTAATAAATAATGATTGGATATTGGATATTCAGAAAGAATATGTGACATCATATATTTGAGATCCAGTTAGATATTGATGGAGTCATTATCCATCCGAATACCGAATATTTTTCGGATATCGGTGCAATTTCTCCATTCTATTAAAAAAAAAAAAAAAGAAAGAGAAAAAGGAAAGCAAGGAAAAGATAGCGATAATAATTTTCTTTGTCTCTCTTACGTGCAAAGAAAAAGAGGAAGAATGAATTGTGCAAGAAGTTCAGCTGAAAAGAATCGAATTCTTCATCAGTGACGCAAATTTTCAATAAAATTTCAATCAGATATACATATATAGCCGGATGCTAATGATATTCGGTCGGATAGTAAAAAAGCCGGGATAAGACCGGATATCGGATACTTTCTGGATATCCGATCTTTAATTGCAAGTAAAAAATTAATTATTGTTTTAAATGAATTAATAAGAGAATTGACTGCACTAATATTATGTTATAAAATCTCAAATTTTTTAGGCATAATAATATTATATATATAATATAAGAACATTATACACAAGTCATTTCTATGATATACTAATTATCATTGTTAAAAAGAAAATAATTAAAATTATCTCAAAGGACGCCGGCACATGAGCAATAATTTTAACTTTGCGTTAATTATTGCAAGTTATTGTAAATATATGATTTGTGATGTGATTCATTTATACATACTTGTCCAGTTGTTTGCTATTTTCAAATTATAATGAAAATCTCTAATAAATTTTAATGTTTTAATATCTTAATAATGTTTGCAAAATACAGTTCGCAAGAAATAATGTTTAAAGAAAAAAAAAATGATAAAAATGTTTCTACGGAGTCTTTATCAATATACACATATGAATAATAAACTTCGATACAAGGTCAACTATATTAAACGAGTAAAAATTAGGATGACCGACAAAAATACATGTTTTGTTATTCTCATGAAGAATTTTTACATAAATTTTACATAAATTACCGTAAATTCTCATTATTCTCGCACTTGTAGATTTTGATTTCAAAGCAAGGACCAACATAGAAAATTTTTGATCGCACGTATGAAAGAACGCGAGGGAATTTTCATTTCGGAGCATTTCTGGATGTGGGATAATAATCTTAGACATCGCTCTCGCACATGTAGATTTTGACACAAAATGCAGAGAGAAACGTAGAAAATTTTTGTTACACATACTTATGAGAGATCGTTAATTGTCTATCTATTTAATTTGACTTATTTTTAATTTTCCACAATCGCTCCAAACTTTAATCACACACAAAAAATGACATTTAATTACGTTTCTAAGGATATATATACTTTTATCGATCGGATTGTGGTAGATTTTTGAAGATCTTCATTACTTTGTTAGGATCGCCGTCAATTATGCAATAAATTTTGTAGTTAATGAAATAAATTTAGTCAAATATATCCAACAATTTTATTACAAATAATTTAGAATCCAGAAACCTTTTATTTTAAATAAGTTCTTATTGTAAAGGATTAAAAAAATGTAATTTTAACATTAACAATAGGTATATGTTATAAATACTTATTACTTTCCAACCATGCATATATTTGCTTACATAAATATGTAAGTAACATTATATATGTATAAGATAGTATAATATTCATAATATTTAAACTCGGAAAAAAGTATTAGGTGTTGGAATTAATTCGTAGCGTTTTTGCATAATTATATGTAAAATATGTTAATTTTATATAATTATATATATAATTATATATAAATACAGAAAATTTTATTGGCGGTGTATTCTCATACAAACATAGTTTAAAAATATTATTTTAATAAGATGTACAAAGTGATGTCATGTACTATTATCGAGATATATTCATGATTCGTTTTAAAGACGCATTGAATAATTATGGAATATTTAGTACTGGTAATAGAATCGGTTTTCATACATGATATAGCTTATGATCTGAAACAAAAGATATCGAGAGTAGTTGTAATTGCTTACTATCAATTACAGCGACTAGGGAGATTTTTTTAATTATTTTTTTCTAGAGCTGTGATTGGCTAATGCTAGAACTTGTGCAACTGATATACACTCAAAGATATCAATATAATGGATAGTTTTTGAATATAATATTATAGGTATAAAATATACAACGAGCAAAGCATTGATCTGAGAGAAATCGATTGAAGTTTCACGTGCCTCAACTTTAATTTGAAAGATAACAGTATTGATACAGAAAATGATTATTTTGATGTTCCTATTCTCGATATCATTTTGAATTAATTAATGTGATAAGGCTCTATATTTTATATTAAGGAACGCTCTTTATTTTGATGTTCATGAACACTCTTCCAATATATTTAGTTTTACACAAATGGTAAATAAAATATTGTACATTTGATGTTACATCAAAAATGTGAAACAACATCAGTTAGTAGCTCTATACAGGGAACGAGTTTTACATTTTTGACAAATTAAAGCTTAAAATTTATTCATTATTGAACTTAAAATCTATTCATTGTTGAGCTTCATGTTATTAATCGACAGACATTACATTTTATTCATTCGAATTATTTCGCGCGACTATAAAACATGTTTCAGGCAACCAAGATCTTTTAGATACAGCAAGGCATCAACTAGTATTTTGGATACTTTGTCTCCTCCAGCATATCTTTGTTTCTTCATGCTTTCTAAAGGGCCAAAATCTAATATTTCTCGTACTAATACTTCTGGTGTGAGATATCCCAGTATGGTCGGTATAAAGATGCACATAACAACGAAACCAAAGAGAGCACCCCTCTTAAAATCGTTTAACAAAGCATTATACGAGTATTTCTCAATATCTTGAACGCCGGTGTTTAATAGATATTCTTTAAGCGAGTCATGGTAAGCCTGTATGAAATCGAAAAATTTTTCTTTTCTTATTTCATTTGAACAACATAAATGAAGATACGTGGAGAGATCAATGACAGGTGTCGAGTATCTAATAAGCGCGAAATCAATTAATATTGGAAGATGCTGTCCATTATCGTTTTCTGTCTTGAAGAGAATATTGTCCAATGTGAAATCACCGTGACACAACGTGGCTAGAGGTTCAAGCGGTTGTATCGTTTTTATCATCACTTCTTCAAACGCGTTTGAAAATAAGGCTTCCATCTTATCACAGAAAACTGCATCATGATCCTGGCTGCGAAGATATTCTACCACTCGTGATGTCTTAATGTTGCAAGCCAACTTGTATATATTTTCCGTTTTGTTTGTAAACCTAACTTCTTGAATTTTCGTTGTGATATCGAAGAATTTTTCCCATTGCATTTCCTTCATGACATATCCTTTACCATGAAATCGTCCCAGCTCGCGCATCGCCGCTAATGTGTATTCCACTGGAGGATCATATTTATATGGACAAGAATAATATCTTTGTTCGTTGACATTTTCTAAAGCAATTATAGAGTCGTTAGGCGGTCGTTCTTCAACATAAAAACATTTTGCATAATTATCTGGTCGGGCGTACATTTGATAGAACAAGATCTCGTTGCGAAATTGAAGATCAATACGAACTGTCTGATTAAAATCCAACATAGGCCTCTTCAGTATCATAGACAATTCTTCATTCTGTCTGTTTGTTTTATTCTCAAATTTTAAACGTATACGATATATGTTGGACATAATACAGTTGCCAGTAGATCCTAATAATTCGTACTGAGCTTTATGAATGTCCGATCCAAGATTCTCGATGATCTTTGGCATCATCTCGTCTATCCATCTTTGAACGTTTTCGTAAGATATTTTATTTTGAGTACTCAATTCGCACATGTTCGAATAATAATGAAATATATGTGAGTTACTAATTGAATTTATATCACTTCGGTAATTAGCGCGGCACTAATAGTGGCTTCTTGTAAAAGCTAACTAATTTTAGCGCAAGTAAAAACTACGAGTTTTATGAAGTTAACATGAAGATTGGCAAATAGATATCAATGCAACGCGGTACCACAAAAATAGTTTAACTGCGCATATCAACGCATACTTTTTATACAATAGAATGCTGAACAGTTTGTTATCAGCTGATGACCGTGTCTGATAATAATTGACATTTAAAATAATACGTGTGATACGGAATAGTTACAGATAGACGTTAGGCATTATAGTCAACTTGTAAACAATTGTTCCTTATATTTTTAAAACTAAATGCAACAGTTTTTTAAAAGATATATTTTTTAATGTAAATTACATATGTATTATAAATGACATGAAAAAGTAGAAATAAATGCATTAAAAAAATTCCATTTTTTAAATTTTAAATACTTACTATAATAAATAATATATCGGTTGTATATTCATGTGGACATAAACGTAATTCACGTAATATTATCATTCATTGACATTTTCTAAGGTGATTACTGACAATGAGTTGGAAGGTGATCGTTCTTCGAGGTAAAGCATTGCGATGTAGATGTAATATTCATTATAATATGATAATAAAATAATGCATAACAATACAGGATGGCCTATTGAAAACAAAACAGATCGAATATAAAAATGATTTTTCAAATAAAATGTAAAAAGATCAATTTTTATTTGAAAAGAGACATCTTTTGACGTATAATTCTTACCCTCAACTTTAACTCCCTAAACGGGGGTGCCTCTCTTCTTTAAAATCTTTAAAAAATTTTAAATGAAAAAGAGAGACCAAATGATATCTCATTAGAAAGGCCTTTCAATTTCCTATATTTCTATGTTTGATTTTTTTTAATTCGATCAATTTGTTTAGATGACAGAATGTCAAGTATGAAACAAACAAATCTTCATATCTTTTTTCTTTATTATCTATTGAATCAGTTCATTAATTATTTGCAAAGGTCTAAGACGCATATAATTGTGTAAGTTCCCGTGATAATTGTTCGAAATATTGACTACCATACAATAATAGAGATTTTGCTTGAAACATTGTTATATATTTTGGATTCTGAAACATTTATAGGATGATTTGATTCGGCATTCGTTAACGATAAATTAACGTAAATCTTCTAAAAATGTTAGCTATGTTGCATAAATTTTACTTTTTAAATGATCCTTACAAAAAGAAATTTAATGATGACAAATCTTGAGACTGAGAGACCATTCAATAGCGCCTTTTTTTCCAATCCAATGATTCGGAAAAACTTTATTCAAATACAAACAAGCCGTGCATAATGCGGAGGAGCTCCGTCTATCTCTTATTAAAATATTAATTGATTTTTAAAATAATGATCATCATTAAAAAATGATCATCAAATTATTACTATCCTACATTACTTAAACTTTATAAAAAATTAAACATATAATATAAATCATTCCCACTAAATCAGACAATTATCATTAATAATCTTAATCCTAAAACTCTCTCACAAACCCTAAAAATTAAATAATAAATAAAATAAAATTCTATACATACCTGTATCATAATAATATACATAATTCTTGAAATATTCACTACTAATAATTCAACTATTATTAATATAATTAATATATATTTATATATTAAAATCAATATTAAAGAAATCAATATTAAAGAAATCATAAAAACATATAAATTATAATATCTAAAAGAATATTT
>NW_011627445.1:0-57663 GCF_000204515.1 Acromyrmex echinatior
ACAAATAAAGAAAAATAAAAATAAAGAAAACAGTCTAAATTTAAATATAAAACATGTAATTAATTATAAAATTAAACAGCAGGTACCATAAATATTACAAGTTTCGGCTACTGGATTGAGTCCTCTTTATTAATTATATTATCATTTTAATTATAATTATCATTTAATGTCTTGATCGAAATATTAATGATATGTGCGTCGTCGAAAGTTAACGATGGATTTAACTTGGTTGACTCCGCATTGTCACGCTCGGCTCGTCGAACTTGTCACTTGTCAAGTGCTAGAAAATCCATTTGCCACACCGCTCGGCAAGGATACTTTATAAAGATAAGTCAGTCAACGTCGTACTTTTAATTCGCCGTCCGACATCGCAGCGTTCACGACGTCTGGCACACAGATGATAAAATGTGTAATGCCTGTTTCTGCTCTTGATTTCGCGCCAAACGTGGCCGTTGAACTTTCGCTAAAATATTATGCCTGATGCCTATCTTGGAACCCTACGTTCATCGAAATTCATCAGCCTCCAACGAAAAATGACACGTGCATTTTACGTTGAATTTTACCAAGAATCACTTGAAACGAGAGACACGAATTATTTTTATGTGTCTTCTCATATAAAGTTCTCTAGCCCGTAACAGAAACAGATATTTTTTATGATGCTAAAGAAACACACGTGTCCTTGAGACATACAATCAGTGCCACAAGAGCATCATCAGCAGTTTTCTGAAAGAAACTGATTGGTGAGTAATATTAAAAAAATTAAAGTTATATTTTAAAAATACATTACATTTACTAAAATGCATTTACTTGGTATGACATCCAATTATCATTAATATTAATTATAGTCATCAAGCTTTCAGGGAAATATGATTTTTATGAGATTTTCACGAACATGAAAATGACATCGATAGATGGATTGGCTTTCCCAATTTCCGGACGTAAATCTGATTGAAAATATGATCAATCATGGAAATGAAGCCAGCCGAGAAGCACGAATATTTACTTTGAAACAGTTATCTTGACACATTCGAAAGATTTGAAGGATTTTCACTCAAAATTCTGACTGAAAATTTCGGAAGTTTCAACAACAAGTATTAATGATTATATTATGATTGGATGCCATATTGTAAATGCATGAAATAAACTAAAGTATATTACTTTTAAAATGTACCTTTAACTTTTAATATATTCTTTTTTCAGAGAATTACTGACTAGCTCTTGTGTCATTAACTTTATTAAAATTTTTTGTTAATATTCTTGAGGCTTTCACGGATGCTTTCTATATACAGATTATGCGTTTCGCGGGTTTTCTGTCCAGATACATTCTTGGAATACCAAATCTTAGAATGTGAACCTTGTAGTCCACTTCATCAGTATCAGGCTGCTCCTCGCCCTGATGAAGTGGACTGCAAGATTCACGAAACGTTGGCATTCCAAGAATGGATCTGGACACGGAGAAAACCCGCGAAACGTATAATCTTTATATAAAATTTGTTATTATTAATTTTAAAAGTTTTAAAATTTTTAGCTATATAAAAAATTGAAATACTTAAGCTCATATTATTAGTAAAAATATAATATGATAATTAGCTTATGAATAAAAAAACTGTGAAAAATAAGATTATGAAATAATATTATTCCACACACACACACACACGCACGCACGCACGCACGCACGCACGCACGCACGCACGCACGCACGAACATAAATCATTATACAACGCTGTTTAAAAATGAAAAAAGTGTCCCAGACTCAACTGTTCCATATGTTTAAATTATGGGTTAAAAATCTAATCAAGATATCAATTTTAACATATACTTAATATTCATCATTTATTAATTGGAAAATAATATATCTGGCGCGCGTGCAAATGAGGCAAACTGTGCTGAAAAAAACCGTAATTATAAGCAAAAATGCGCGCGTTATTTGCTCGTTACATTTAATTTCGGTATGCAAATGCGTCCGATTAAAGCACTACGGTAAAACGTGACAAAGAAACTCCATTGTAATCACACTCGAATGCAAACCAGGTGACAAAATTACAGCTGCGATCGCTCGTCGTCAGTATAGTTGATGAAAAATGAGTGAATAAAGAAGTTTGGGAAAGAGCGTACTTATCGATTGTTATAAAACGAGGAAAACTGTTCTCTACAAATGTCTGCCGGAATAATGTGCCATTAGGATGCGAATTGATTGGACCGTTTCCGAGTTGTTTTCCTATGTGATATTGACTTAAACCAGTATTATGCTGATCCGATAATAAAATGAAAACGGATGGAAACAAATATGGATATATTCACAAAGTGAAAGATGACAAATCGAATAAGTGAATAATTTAAAATAAAGATAAAATAAGAGCAAATTATTTAAAAAAAATAATTGCAAATGCACAATTAATAACTTTATATAAGATTAAGATTCTAAAAGGATGTCTTAATTATGCAGACAAGCTACTTACAGAGTTCTGTGAGATATAATTATACTTTAATAATTATTTAATGATTATTAATTGTAATAATCACGACACTAGACGACCGATTTATTTAGATGATGGATTACTCCATCAAATATCCGTTATTGATTGCATTTTGATGAAGCTAAGGCTGCATAGACTAAGCTGATGGAGAGACAATCTCAAACTGTACGAACTATTGATTGCGGATTATATAGGCTTTTTAGAATTCCTACGCATTCAGTTATTGGTATCTTGAAAGAGTTTAAAACCAGTAAAGTATTATATTTATCCCCTGTATTTTATATCGATAAATAATTATATGCACTATATTTAGCTATACACAATTTTACTTTATTAACTATTTATCAAATACATTACAAATTAAAATGTATCTAAAATTTTGTCTCTAAAATTAAATGAAATTTCTCAAACTTTTCTAGAAAAATTACACTTCCCTCCATAAATAATAAGTGCATTATATCACAATTTATTCGACAAGCAAATTTTTTCTTTTCGATTAAAAAAAAATACGCGTGACAATAGATACTTAAAGCTTCGTGAAAATAAAAAGGGAAATGTAATCGCGTCCATCGATTTTTTTCATTGTGACGTTCGTGAAAAAGGCATTTTCTCAAGCACGCTGTTAATGCTAAGCGACTTTCCGCTGCGATCGATTTCTGTTACAAGTTTCTAACCATCAGCTGAGCTGCTTAGGGGGCGGATTATCAAACAGGAGGTAAGGCACCTATAGCTACCTATTCGAGGGCATAACATTTATTACCGGGTCAGGGTTAACCGTTAGGCGCGCCACACACACGTCCAGTGCTCTGCAACGTCACTCTAAAAATAGTTTCGCGAGCACTCCAGATATAAAATGCAACCACGTGCCCCGTCCTCCGTATGCACGTATATGTGCACACGCATATTATACGCACGCATGCATATGTATATTCTTTAAATTCGTTCGAAAAAATGAAGAGACGTTTATGCGAAACTTGTAATACAATACACTATCAGATTGCATTAATAAATAAGGCGGTACAGAAAAAAAATTTTTATGACATTTTTATACAGAGATTTTAGTAGATATTACGCAAAAGAACAGCATTGAACGTAAATTTTTGTGTATTTTATACACAAAATTTCTGCATTTTCAGTAATGATAAAAGAAAAACCAAGATTTGTCCTGTTCATAAAAATATATGTATGTGAAAATATTATAATAATTAATATGGGAATAAAGACATATCGCTCTCTTTCGTGTAATACAACTAAAAGAAATTAAAAAAAAAAAATTTCTCAGAAAAGAAAAACTATTTTTCAATTTGAGAGAAAATTATTGATCAAATGATATCGATAAAAAGAATATTTAAATATCATTTTTATCATTTTCATTTTACAACCCTTCAAAAATCATTTTTTTTAATTACGACAATTTTGATGAGTTTTTAAAAATCATTCTTTTTAGTTGTAATTTTTTGACGATTTTTAAAATAAAATTAAGTTACTTCATTTTTGATGAGAATAATGTTTATCTAATTTATTCATGTGGTGTGTGTGTGTGTGTGTGTGTGTGATAATTCGAGATTACATTTTTTCAGTTGTGTTACTTTTAAAGTAAGGAAGAGATACACCTTGAAAGATTGAGAAATTCCAATGAAAAAAAATAAAAAGAAAGAAACATACGTACATATCACGTGCAGGAATGACAATGACAGTGTAAACGCGATGTAATTACGCACGCGAAAGAATTCGCGTCCGAATTTCTGCAGGATTGTAACGCGGCTCATTATGCGGATACACCTGACCTGAATCTATAATCGTAATAATGATCGTCACAATGAAGAGTAGCCTACGTGTGCCACGTCCCACTTGTGAACGAGGCGGCCCCGAATGTCAGCGGCGACGATGTCTTATAACGGACGCTGCAGCAGGAAATAATGATAGTCGCGTTTAAAAGCCGCAAGACGTTGTATGTGTGGGAGGCACGAAATGTCTTGGCAGGATATCGTGTGTAAACGTTAGAAGTACCGTTTGATCTACACAGTAATTGTATAGTCGAGATCTTTGAAATCGGTCTAATCGAGATACACATGTTGCAACGGCAGCTGACTTAAAATTTCGATATTTTTCTTTAAAAATTAAATTTTTTTTTTTAATTTTTTTCTACACTGAGAGAAAGTTTTTTTTTACTTATAACTTTTTTTTGGTTTATGACTAATTACATGGTAAAATATTATGGTTAGGAGCTGCATTTTTATAATTACTATGTTATAATCAAATAAGAGATATTCTATTTTTGGCCAAAGTTGATCTTAGTACTCAAATACAATATTTCAGTGTGAATGTACAATACGTAACCAATTCTGCAAACCCGCAAGCTGAAATCTTTTTCAAGTTTTGAAATGCAATCATGAACAGAGAATTAAAATAGTAATATCACATTAAATTGACGAACAATTGAATAATATTGATACTAGTACATCTTATAAGAGTATTAATATATGTATATATAATCTAATCTTAAAATAAGAATCTTAAAAATTGCGAATAATTTATTGTGAAAAATTAAAAATATTATATTACCTGAACCGGGATTCGAATCCGGATTTCCCGAATTCCATATGGACTTGTTCTCGATTCGACCATTGAAACTTCGGTAATATTTGTCGCAATAATCAATAACTAATAGAAAAACATTTTTCAAGGAGACATGTATAAATTTAAAAAATAGACCGATGAGAATAAATCTAATTAAGTAAAAGGAATCATATTTTTAGTTAAAAAGCGGATCTTAGTGTTTAAATATTTCGCTGTGAATTTATATATAATACATATCTGATTTTGCAAACCGCGTATTGAAATCTTTTTCAGTTTCTTTGAAATGCAATCATAAATAGAACTAGAATAGATGTATTGTGCTATAATGTTAGTAATTATCATATTTATACATATATATTCAAAATTCTATATATATCAAGAATATACGATTGTCCTCGAAAATAATAATTTTATAATTTATACAATGTCGTTTTCGGAAACAGCATATATGTTTCTATTGAATGGTGCATAGAACATAAATATAATAATTATTATTAATAACATAGTGATATCTATAAAAATGGAGCTCCTAAATAAATAAAGATTATTTATTATGTAATAATAATTATTATTTTATCATGCAATTATAATCACAAATACACTAAAAAATTTTCTCGTAGTAAAACTCTAATATGCTATTACCGGTCGTTCTCGAGTTTATCCACTATATTTATTAACAGCAATTGAGCACAGCGAAACTTCTCGTGAAATATCGGACGTGCTATCGAATTTCGAAGTCCACTGTCGTGAATGTTACGGTGAATTTTCGTACGAAAATTTGAGCACGCGCGTGCATTGAGACGAGTCGAAGTAGAACGAATAAAATTGGAACATACAGCGTGTTGCGAGTCTGTTGTTGGCCTGACTCGGCGGTGGGATCGCGGCCTGCGGCGGCGGTTGTGAGCTCAGATCCTCGAAGTTTATGATTTGCAGGCAAATGTCGTCCACTTCGCTCTTTATTAGCGCTATCACCTCGCTGCAAAGGAACTTGGTTCCTAAAACAGGAAATTAGCAAGTCAGACATCCCTATCCGAAATACCAATCGTCTGACCACGCGTCTTTAAGTTCTCATGAATTATATATCATGTGTGTGTATATATACGAATGAATATAATGATTCGTTGTGCAAAACTTAATTTACTCATAAAATAATCCATAAATACAAGGATCTCAGCATTTAAAGATTTTAAACACTCAACCCTTAAAATTTGAAAAACATAAAGATCAACACATTCAAGAGATAATATTTTAATTCTTCGGGGCTAACGTAGATCTATTGGACCCACTTAATTACATACCTCCGGAGATGGTGAGTCTATTAAACCCACAGTATAGTGATTGTTTGACTAACAAAGGATGAGTAAAAATAAATCAGCTTTCTCCGTAAAATAATGTTAAGATAAAAAATACATTATTATTTGAATTTACTATTAGCTCTTAATTCTTGTATTTATTATTGTTATTTTATATAAGCAATTGTCACTTTATACAAAAATATCAAGCAATTCAATTTTCTTTACGTTACTTCCGCAAAAATTTGGATTTTTTTTATTAAAATACTTACAAAGGAAACCTTAGAAGCCTTGGAAATTCTATGAAACGTGGCAGGATTGTATTATATTCTCATAAATATAATCATATATCCCTATTTATGGGCGTAGACGGTCAACTGGTTCCGAAATATTTCAATATTAAATTTAATAGCGGCAATTCATTAAAGTTTATATTCGAATTCATAGTGCTTAAAAAATTTATGTTTTATGTTTTTATCAAAACTTTTACCTTAAAATTTGTAAAAGTAGCAATCCATAATAAAAATCTATAATAATTAATAATTAATGTTTTATATTAACATTTATTCCTATCATAAAACACTATTATATAAAGAAACAAATTAATTGCTAATGAGATTTAAATTCGAGTCTGTAAATAAAGAGACTATTACCATATTCATATACGTTTCTTCAAATATCTACTCTAGTATAAACCCTCTAATAAACGTTCAGGAAAATACTATATTCCTTTCACGTTTCATTGAAATCGATAAAGACTAGATGATTCTGAGTTTTCCCTTGTTAGTATTCATCCTTTTTTACACAAGTTATGCCGTTTATGTTCATTACAAACGGATAGAAAGAATTTTTACAAGAATAACTTGTATTTGGCTTATATAACGCTCTTTTAATATACTTTTGACATAGTTCAAAAAAACTAGGTAGCATTATATCTTAGATTTCTTGAAATTAATTAGTATCTTTTGAGAATGGGAGCTTTCTAACAAAAAAAATTATAAAAAGACCTCGTTTTTTAAACTATATGGTTTTTGTCAAATTTGATTCTGGCATCAAAATCTTAAATTTCAAAAAAAGTAATCTGTATCTAATTATCGCGAAATTCAGTTTTAAGTTTTTTACATTGCTATGTTGAATGTGTTATGAAGTGAGTCCTCAGGTCCCGCATCTATTTGACGCAACGCGATTAAAAGGCGGCTATTTTTATCTATCCAGCAGAGATAACGTTCTCCTTAGGCACTACTATAAATAATTTTTTTTCTTTCTTGAGTTATCAACCTATTTTTTTGTAGTCATGTTCATTCATTCAATTTTTGCTCATTGATACTTTTTATATACTATCTGTGTGAGATACAAATTTTCCCGTCATTGCATAATACAATAAAAACTAAACATTTATTATCTCGATAAATCATCTGTATGCTTATTGGATCCTAGACTACATCAACAGGTTATGCACGCTCAACGGGTCTAGCACGCTTCCACTGGTTACAAGATAATATTATATATACATTCGTTTGTTGTAACGACAAGGAAGGTCAAAAGTTTTGGATCGCCAAAATTTAATGCAAGGGTGCAGAGATTCGGGACAATGCTAAAAATGACCAATAAAGATCTCGTTCATATTGAAGTCTTGTCTAAAGACAATTTCGTTAGTTGGAAGTTTAAAATGCAGTTTCTATTTGAAAAACGAGAGGTTATGGACGTCGTGGAAGGAATAATAGAAGAGCTCACAGACAGGACGAGCATGGAAACAGTGAAAAGACGGAAAAAGAAGGAATCTGCATAAGCTAAGTATTGCATTTCGGCAAAATTAGATAATTGATTGATTAAACATGTATTGACAAAAATTATAAATAAGGAAATGTGGCACACACTTTGTGATTTATTTGAGAAAAGGTCCGCAGCTATTATGACGCTACAAAAGAGAATTTTAAATTTTAAAACTAGAGGCAGGCGTAAAAGACTGATTATGTTGCAGAAGCAAAAAACTTGGCTCATCAATTACGAGTAATCGGTAAAGTAGTATCAGATGAGATGCTACAAACGATAATTATAAATGGACTGCTATTGTCAAAATATAAAAGCTTTGTATTGTCATGGAATGGAAGAGAAAATACGCGTCGATCTCTACAGAAGCTCGAAGAAGAATTAATTTTTGCTGAAGAAATTGTGAAGATAGAAAATGAAGAAGTCGAGGCCTTAGCAGCTGCTACGATGAAAAAGTCAAGTGATAAGAAAACAACCAAGAAAGGAACAGAGAAAAACAAACATAACAAATTTAGCGGTGAGTGCTATTTTTGCGAGAAAATTGCAAGAAATTTGCGGAAAGTAGAATAGAACAAAGTCAATTGATAAGAAGAAAAATAAAGCTCAATCTAATGAAAATAGTGTAGATCACGATAATGGATTGTTTTTCGCACGTGCCAGTACTGTAGAAACAAACATAGTTCTAAAACAAGAGATATGGCTGGCTGACTCATTTTATATGAGTTTTGATAAGTTAATATTCGAAAAAGTCGAGGAATCTGAACACAAAAACGTTTTATTTGGAGATAATCGAAAATTAAAGGTATTCGAAAAAGGTGACGTTCAAATTCTTGTTTTACAAAATTATATCGAGAAAATAACTATCGACTAATAGATTTAAATACTTACAAATTGATGATTGCAACAAGTGTCAATTTCGTAGATAGAAGAGGAGATTTCTACTTTCAAAAAACAGTGAGAGCCGAAAGAGCTGTAATAGAAAAATTAGAAGATACAGATGATGAAGGCCAACAAATACAGCCCAAGTCTACAGAGGAAGAGTTAAAGTCTGAAAAGGGGGATTCAGAGCACTCTATTGACGAAGATGATAAAAACAACAAGATCCAACGAAATCTGCGCGATCGATCTAACTTGAAGCAATCAGATCAATGGACATATCCACGGGTGAACCTAGCTACATGTGAATCTTTGATGAAGAGATTGTTATACATCAGAAACATGGTATCTGAGTAGTGCAAGGAAAGCCTATAAATAAGAAGCCAGTGAGCTGCAAATGAATCTTTAAAAAGAAGATGACATCTGGAAAGTCATCTCACAGATATAAAGCTAGGTTAATGGCTCGTGGTTTCTGTCAAAAATATGGTATTGACTATTTTTTTTTTTTTTTTACGTACCGATTGTTTGCACGATAGCATTCGAATTCTATTAGCAATGGCAGTTGCAGAAGAAATGGAGATACTACAATTCGATGTAAAGACTGCATTCCTATACGGTGAATTAAAAGAAGAAATCTGGATGAAATTACCTGAGAAACTGTGGCAATCAAAAGAACGAGTCGTCAAGTTACAGAAATCCTTATATGGACTAAAACAGAGTCCCCATTGCTGGAACAACTAAATAATGTACTGATTGAATTCAACTTACAAAAGTCAGATGCAGATGATTGTATTTATGTCGGTTAATATGGTACGGATAAAATGTATTTAGTACTGTATGTCAACGACGAACTAGTTTTTTATAAGTCCAAGAATACATTAAGAATATTTCTTAATCAAATTATTAGGTGTTGGAATTAATTCGTAGCGTTTTACAAGTGATGGGAAGTACTTTCATTAATGTATTTTTTAATGCTCATGTGAAATAAATAACATTCTTTCATTAAAAAACGCTACGAATTAATTCCAACACCTAATAGTAAAGTATTCGACATTAAGATAAGCGAACCAAAGTGTTTCATTGTAATGGAAATTGAACGAGATCGCGATAAAAGTTAGTTAAAGATTCATCAAGCAAGTTACATACAACAGCTAATTGAATGATTTAATATGAAAGAAGCTAAAGGAATGGCTACACCTGTCGATCCATATACTCGTCTGTCGAAAAAAATGAGTCCAAATACTCAGATTGAAAAAGAAGAAATGGATAGAATTCTACACATCATTAATAGGATCTCTACTGTTTGCAGCTAACGTAACGCGTTTTGACATCGCTTTTGGAGTAAATGTACTAAGTCGATATTTTCAAAATTCACGACTTTAATATTGGAGAGCGGCTAAGAGGATCTTAAGGTATTTAAAGGAAACAGTAGTAGAAGGTATAACTTACAGTAAACAAATGGGTAGCAAGAAACCAGTAAGTTATAGTGATGTAGACTTCGCCAGAGACGAAGACGAGCGATGTTCAACTAGTGGATATATTCACTAATTATTTCTACAAGGTGGACCAATAAATTGATCATCAAGATTATAAAAAACAATCTCTCTCTGTCAACAGCAGAGGCAGAACTCGTGACACTTACCAAAGTGGCACAAGAACTAATGTGGTTACGTAAATTATTGGTAAATTTACAAGATGTAGACGAAAAAGAGGTAAAGCCAATATTATTAAATTGTGATAATCAAGCAGCTATTTCCCTCACAAAAAATCCTGGCTGTCAACGTACGAAACACATTGACAAGGTTATTGGTTTGTACGAAAAGCGGCAGAAGTGTTAAGAAAAGCTAAGAAAGTGGAGATACAGTATTGTATAACTGAAATACAATTGGCGGATATACTGATTAAAGGATTAACTAAAGCTCGGTTCCGAAAACTGAAACAATAACTGTTACTGAACCGTAAGAAACACAGTGGGAGTGTTATGAAATGAGTCCTCAGATCCTGCATCCATTTGATGCGCAATGCAATTGGAAGACGGTCATTTTCATCTATCTAGAAACAGCGTCTTATGTATTATATCAATAGTTTTTTTCCTTCTTAAGTTATCAACCTTTTTTTTGTATATGTTCATCCATTCAATTTTTGTTCGTTGATACTTTTTATATACTCTCTCAAGGCCATCAATCTCCCCTCTTGTTTCGAGCATTACCAACATTTGTGGCGACTTCATAGCTGTGACACAGGAAATGAAGAATTAATGGCTGTCATATGGAAATCATCGTTTCCGGTCGACATCTTTATCGCCATATAAACATATGACTGCGTTCATTATGGATAATCATGCGCTTTAAGCGCTTATAATATGACCGAGTTCATTATGGACGCTCACGCGCTTTAAACTCGACCCGCATAAAAATATACTATTAGTTTACTACTAGTGCTATTACTGTAACGAGCAGTGTCACTATTAATGCAATAATGTCACTGCTGAAACGAGTAGTGGCATTGTCTAGTGCACTATTGTAATACGTATAAAAATGATTTAAATATAAATGCAAGGAACAGTATAGTGACGCGAATTTATTCCTGCACTACTACATTACTGCACTAGTAGTGTCACAACTCATCCCAGTAGTGATACTATTGGTAACACTCTCTCTCTCTCTCTCTCTCTCTCTCTAACACAAATTTATAATTACCCTTCTACACTACTAGTCACTAATCACTACTCATATCAGCAGTGACACTACTGTATTTCAATAGTGACACTACTACACTAGCAGTAGCACTAGTAGTATATTTTTATGCGGGAAACGTACCCAAACATAGCAACACCGAGCAATACGTAGCAAATATGGCGATAAAAATGCCGATCGGAATGTGCCGGAAACGATGACAGCCAATCAAGACATATTGAATATTAGTTTCTCATTTCCTGTGTCATAGCTATGAGAATGCCACAAATGTTGGTAACGGAAAAACCATGGCAGTTTGGTGACCCTGTACTCTCTATGTGAGATAAAGATTTTCGCATCGTTGCATAATACAATAAAAACTAAATATTTATTATCTCGATAAATCATCTGTGTGCTTATTGGATCCCGGACATCAACAGAATGTAATCTGAAAATATCGAATTTCAAAAAGATAGTAACTTTCAATAAAAAAATTTAATGATACTAGACTTATAATTAAAGTTCAAAAGTCAGTTTGGAAATCAGTTTAACTAAGTTTTACGTAGCATTGATGAGCTTTAAATTGGAAACTTGATATTATATATTAAATTCGATAAAGGAGCATAACAACCAATTCGCAGGATGTATGTACAAGTGTGTACTAAATAATTTCTTTAAATATATACATATAGCAAACATTTCGACCTTATATTAGGTCATTTTCAATGCTTATATAAAATTCAAATTGTATTGTAACGGTGTTGGTACGTTCTCAATATAGAAATTGATAATCAATTAATTGTCTAATATTGATCAAAATTTGAAGAAAAATACAGCTTATCTTGTGTTTGTTTCTCTTGTTGATGAGTTAAATCATATGTTGTTTTTTAAAGTCCTACAGCGTATTCTTTCAAACCTAGAGTATGACGAATTTCAAAGAAGTTGATGTTATTAAGTAATAGAACATTGATATTATTGTATATATTGATACACACACACACACACACACACACATCTTACAATTAAAAATGCTCTAAAACCAAGTTCTACATATATATGTTAAATTATTTCCATAAATTTCTGTACATATTGAATTCATCGTTTCGAATTATTTATTTTTAACTTCAGATTCAAATAAAGAATTATCAAATTATCTCATAGGCCAAATTTCATAAAAATCAAACAAACGATTTACAAAATAAAAGGGGATAATCACAAGTGGGATCGCCCATCCACAAAATATTAATTAATGTAAATTAAATAAGTCTTATACAATATCTCAGAAATAGTATTATAGATTTTGGCGTTAACTCCGAAAGGTTAAATTAATTCTTGATACACATTCTCCTAATATAAACTGACGTATAAGCGTCTTAGACTAGTCGTTTGAAGTACTGGAGAGCTATACATGCAAGTACCATCTGCACTCGAGAAACTTAAGTTTCTGATGGTACGGATGGCACGTCAAAATCATCGCGTCGATGGCACTTTGATGCGTGTCAAGGATTATCGTAGTGCGACCAATAAAATTCGGAAATATTGAGCAGTGAATCAAGAAGTACAAAACGCTGGAGAAATTCATGCCGGGGCACGTACAAAGCATCGTAACCTATTTGCGCGATGCGCGACCGTGCAATGCAATAAATAATATTCCAGATTGACGTTTACTGGATGTCTCTTAGACACCGATGCGCAAACTTGCGCATTGGCGATATTTCATTCGCAAATAGGCGGGTGGGAAGACAAAAGAGATGATGGTAATATTACGAAACTTGCCATAAAAGTCTCTGGATCGCGCCCAAATAGTTGTCTCGTCCTAATTGCGCTAATATCCTCGTAAAGCTTAGATTGTTGCTGCAGTGACATAAAAGTGTTAAGTGCCCGATATAAGCCCATCTTAACAACTTTGTTACATCAGATCGCGCTAAAGTAGATGCATTGCGGAGCTTATCGCGGCCTGTTGCAAGTACTACTCGTGACAGTAAAAAAAAATGAAAAAAAATTTGTATATTTTATCTTTGACATTAGCTACGAAGAGTATAAATACGCGATACCAACTTCCGATAAGCGTCAACTTGATTTTCTGCCGCGTAATTAAATGAAAAAATTATTATCAAGATTTGAATTTTATTATTTTCATCTTCTGGCAACATTTCCACGAGACAGGCTCACCTTGGCTAATTATAAAAGTTAACAACACGCAGTCATGACAATCAGAGAATCAAATAAGTTATCAGAAAAGTGTAAGTTCTAGGAGTTTAACTTCAATTAGAAAAGTCTGCAGCCCTCCCTCTCTCTCTCTCGTGCAAAAGGAAAATAATTTCACCCATAAAGTGATGAAAAGATTTATTCGCAGTAGTTCGCAAAATTAATTAGTGATGATGTTTACGTGTCAGGGCACCTTGGACGGGATTCAGAAGACATCGACGAAAGAAAAGTGTCCCGTGTGAAAATTCATTCGGCCAAAAACCGAGCCAAAATTGCCATCTGGATATTCCATAACAAACGTTATTCCGGAGTGCAGCGTCAACATCTCTGATAAGATCCACATGTCCTATTGAATTACACAAGACGTCGGTTTGACTTTGTGGTACTACAATAGAACGCATGTTCCTCGCCATGATCAAACGAACGTTTCTCGCATTCCCAATCGATGTCACGGCCAAGGCTGATGCGCCAACATATTTTTACTCTCTACATACCGTTATATATTTTATCTTGCGCAACGTGAGGAGAACCAAGATTACTTTTGAATTTTCGCAGAATTACGACACCTTAGAATTGTGTAATGCATTCTTAATAAAACAGAACACAATACAGGGTGACAAGAAAGTTTAGCCACAAAGTTTAATCAAAGTTTATCAAATCATGGTTTAGTTAACAAGCTGTTTTTGTAGTCATTTAAATTACATATGTTAAAAAAGATAAATTCTGGAATGTTAGTTACATTTTATTAAATATCAAAAAGCCTTACCAAAAGATTTTTATATACCGAAATAAAGATCGCTTTATTGAATGCTTGAGAGAATTTATTCGTAGAAAGATGTGAGCCATCGTTGATGCATTCTCGAACTTCTTAAAGCCAAAATTAAAGATAGCTGTTTTGGATGTTAATTATTATAATATTTTTGGTGTTTAATAAAATATAACTAAAACTTCAGAATTTTTTTCATAAATATATTTTATATAATACTAATGATTTAATAAACATAAAACTTTGTGGACAAACTTTTTATCACCCTGTAATTTTCTGCAAGGATACATTTTCTCGTATTATTTTCATACTTCTATAATTCGATTCGGAGAGATCTCTCTAATTAAGCTGAGTTCCGTTATTCACTGCAAGTACTGAAAATCTATTGTATAGTATTCGTAACATGAACTATAGAGTTTCAGTATTCTCAGTGAATAACGGAACACAGCTTAAAGTATAAGATATTTCAGACAAGTGCTCCATTTCCACGCAAGTCCCAATCGTATGCCGTTAATTTCGCAGCTCGCGTATTGTTAATGCTTGAAGTGGCTAATATGTGTGTTTTTTAAGCAATAATGCATCTGCACAATAAGGTATTCTATCGATCAGCATTTCTTTTTACTGTCGATTTCTTCTGTTTCAGCGTAGAATCACGCACATCGATCATGCACAGTTGGCTCTTTATAATCCGGCTGAAGTGCAAGTGAATTTCTGAATATGCACGACTCGTAGATTCCAAGCACGAAGCAAGAAGCACGTGCCACACCGATATATCCTCTAGGGATAACGATTTTATATCCTCAGAAAAGAAAATGTATTCACACGAAATTTACAAATAAATTATAAAATTGGATTGAACCATTTCCCTTCTTTTCCTCATGACATTCTCTCTATAATTTAATGTTGAAATAAAGTTTCTGCTTCCTTTGTTTTATATAATGTGTACAATCTAATCATCTAATTATAAATAATTAAAAATTAATTAATTTTAGATCTAAATTCAATTATCTTTTCATTTCGCACACGAACTTGTGTCACTGTTCCTTGCTTTTTAATAATTATTTGTAGATTTTATATTTTATTTAAAAAAGAGACAAATACGCATTCGATTAAAAAGCCCCAGAGCCAATCAATAAAGGATTACACTTGTCGATTTGTAATTTATTACGTTTTGTTAACGTAGAAATAATAAAGATCTGACGTTCGGCAACTATTAATATACACTTTTTCTATTTCGTCCACAGACAATATTAAAAAAAAGAGATTTTATCTTTACGCGAACATGATCGGGGGACCTGGATGATTTTCAATTTTCGTGAAAAAGGGGAAATATCGGATTTACATCGTTATCTCAGTAAAAGCGGATTTAACGCTATTTTGCTTTAAGTTTAGTTTTTTTTGGATGTTGCTTTTCGCAAATTTTTGTTGCTTTAGAGTTTAGATCATTCCTGTGCACAAAAAGAACGAATGCTGAATTATAAAAAAATTTATATAGATACATGTCTAAAAATAATTTCGTTATATCATTAAGATAATTATATAGAACGCTTACACGTTGATGACAATACTGCAAAAAGTTATAAAATTTTAGTAACAGTTTAAGTATTATTTTGATAATTTAAACAAAATTAATTTTAAAAACATCTATTTAAACTAAATTTTTAGATATTTTAGCAAATCCATTCTTTCTGTATGAGAATTATTACGTTTTTCTAATTAGAAGAAAATGCGAGATCAGAATAAGAGTTGATGTGCTGGAAGTACAAGTTTTTCAGCCGGATGGTGCCACTGGAAAGATTAAACGATATCACTAGAAATGACATTTCCTATTTCGGCGCGTCTGATAAGACCAGAAACGGACGTTTTATCTGCGCGTTAGTTCCGGTCCGAATGGTCACTCGGCGAGCATTAAAGATCCAAAAGTGCGAAAGGAGGAAAAAAGAAGAAAAAGAACGCTGTAAGCACAGCGGAGATACTGCAGCAGTTCATTTTATGGAGACGGTATTTTAAACACACACACGCTCATAAAACTAGCAGTAAAGGCGGCCGTTTCGTTGTGGGCGCGATAGCGTCTCCCCTACGCGAAGTAAATTTTTGTAAAACAAAGTACACGAATTTTTTTCTACATGACAGCCAGCTGCTAATCCAGACATCATAGAATTTCATGCCCCCCAGAGAGAATCCATTGAAATTTATCTAAAACTGGAACAAATCCCGCCACGTAAAAGAAACATGATAAGAGAAAATTCACTACTTGGATATCTTTACATATAAATTGTAAAAATAATAATACTAAATAAAATTATAGATATATATGATCAATATTAAATAAAATATAATTATGTTTACGAAAGTGTACATACACCGTAAAAAATACAATAAAAATTGTTTGTGTTAAAAACAATCCTTGTTAAAATTTAACATAATTTGATTATAGTAATTTGTGTTAAATTGATATTTAACGTTTCTTAATGTTAAAATAATGTAATTTATAATAAGTAAACACAAATAAAAGTAGTATAGTTTTAAAACAAATTGTAAAATAAATGAATACAAAACAAATGTACATGTTAATTTAATACATTGTGAATTCTAATTTTACTAAAAAGATATGTTTCTGTTAATGTTATATTTCTCGTATTAATTTTTATATAATGTCTGTGTTATTTTCTAATATATTTAACTTTATTAAATTAACAAAAAAAATTTGGAAAATAAACCGTTTAATATATGTGAAATGTGTTAAAATTAACACAAATTTTAAAACTATAAATTTCGATATGTAAGATTTCGTATTAAGACTAGACACACTCTCTAAATTTTTTAAAGTAAAAGCTCACTCCAAAAGAGTTAAAATACTGCCACTATTGAAAAAGAGTGAAAAATTTGCAGTTTTAAATAAGAGTAGCAGATTTTTACTCTTTTTTTTTTAGAGGTTCATTCCAAAGGAAAGAAAATTCATTCCTTTTTTGGAGCGACTCTCACTCCAAAAAAGAGAGCGAAAATCTGCGATTCTTATTCAAGAATGTAACTTTTATTCATTCTTTTTCAATAGTGGCAGTATTTTAACTCTTTTGGAGTGAAATTTTACTCTAAGAAATTTATAGAGTATAGATGTAACTGTGTATTCGCTTAAACATGAAATATACATTATCGGTCACTATCGTAAATTCGATGGGATTAATATACGGCATGACATAATTCCCGGAGCGATCGTAAAAGCCATCCGTAGCAAATTGCCATTGACGGATTAATGCGTGTTCCAGCGCAACCTCTCGTGTCGAAACGTGAGCGGAAATTGCGAACGGGTATACAACAATCGTTTGTAAAATAAAGAATAAATTACAAAATTCGTTACATATCGATTCTCTCTTAATTATTTATGAAAAGTTTTCACAGCTTTCAATCTTGAGAAAGAGAATATTTTTATATTTTACACAGTTTTCTTCCTTCATATCATTCTCTTACTTCAAAAGTGACATAAGAGTGACAAAAAAATATAATTTCTGAGATATTAAGTGGAAAGAATTTTGCTGAAGTATTTAAAAATTAGACAGATACAGATTTGAAAATAATTTTGTTGGACCTTCAAAATAATTATGTAGGAAACTCAAGCATGAGAAATGCTGCAAAAAATTTCAACATTCCAGCAATTAGATTGAGTGTTCTATATAATTATTTGGTCTAACAAAATTAGTTTTTCAGCACATTAACATCTTTTTAATAGGATGTCTGATTGAGCATCAAATTATTAAATTGTTTGTCAATTTAATTTGTGATATTACTGTGGTAGTTTAATTTATAAGTATGAAAAACCACTTCGGCACGCAGTTCAAATGACATACCCAGACAGCACAGGATATTCACTGGACATCCAGACTTGGTTTCAACGTCCGTGGACTTAGTACGAATGTTTTAAAAACGTACATTATTCAATGTACAAAGTATGATTACATTTGGATATTTTAAAAATGTTCAGCAACAAATTTTTAAAGTCGATGTCTTGCCGTGAAAAAGAGAATGAAATATAGAAAACCTCTCAAAATAACTATCTCACTCTATTTAAACTATAAACTTTTAGATTAACTTCGTATGCAGAATATTTGGTCTAGATAACATATACTGTGTAATAAATTTAAACTTCTTTTTAGATCATAAATTACATGAGATATGATTCTTATAAATTTTTTGTCATTAAAAACGAATCTGCAAATAAAATTGCTGTATTACGTCACATATTTGACAAAATTGAACTTAAAGTTACTAAAAGTACACTTTTGAATACTTTTAAGTTAAAATAGTTAAAAAATGTGACGTGATAGCAATTTCGTTTATTGAATCATTTCCACACAGCACAGTTTATCTAAAGGATGTCTCAAGGACGTCTTTAGTATGTACGGATATTTTTTTTAACGTCCCATGGACGTCCCTAGGATATCTGTGCAGTGTTGAAAATTTTCAACGATAAAAAATCTACCAGATAACCAAGCGTGCGATATTTCACGATATCCGTACAAAATATCGCTACCATACTGCCACAAGGTGGCAGTGTACAGCGTAACTGTACGGTAGCAGTACAAAAAGTGTACATGATATTATAGTACAGCGTATCAATACTGTACCTGTACATAACCCATCATATCAATACGGCGTACTATTATCGACAGGAAAGAGACTGTGGAGATCTCTAGTCGAAGACGATATACATAAACTAGTACTGAGAAAGTACAATGTATGATTTCCTAACCTGAAAATAATCGATATAACATTAAGATTAAATATACAGTAACTGGATGTTCAGTTGAACTGTACAAATTTCTATCCAAACCATATTGAACAGATGTATCATAACTATATATATCCATGATTATAGGTGTTTGTGTGGATCATTGAAGTGCAGTGGTTTCCATACGATTTCAGAAGTCAAGGATAGTGAATGATGGTAACCGGATGGGGGTGACCGCTTCGAAGCACTATGAAATTATAGTTCCCAAATTCAAAGAAAAACGTCTTTTTTTAAAATCATAATTTTATGATTGTGTATTCTCGAATAAAAGAATTATTAATCAATAATAATACTCATATAAGAATCATTTTGTCTTGATTGTGGTCTAAAATTTGTTTAATATATTGGGTCATCTAAAAAGTATCCGCGGTACTTTGTCACTAGATATATGACCATCAACACACATCTAGTGACAAAAAATCGCGGATACTTTTTAGATGACCCAATATTAATTTAGTCCAGTTTTAATCCATTGCGTCCTAAAATGAATTTTTAAGAAGTCCAAAATGGTAACATTGGATGTTTTTAAAACATTTCTAAAATATCCATGGATCTAATCTGGATGTTTTTAATATGTCCAAAACGTCCAACATGTACTTACGTCATATTTTTAAAATGTTATACTATGCTGTCTGAATATTTATAAATTTATATATAAATTAATTTATTATAAATTATTTATATATAAATTTTCATAGAAATCATTTAAGCATCTAAAATCTTTAACTGTTAGATTTTAAACTCTTACTTGTTGTGTATTCACATATACGGTCTTAATAAATTATTTATTATTGTTAAATTATTTTCAGATTTGCAATCAACTAAATTTTCAGAAAAATCGTTGTTTCCGTATATGAATGAATTAGGTAAACATTACCCTATTACAATATAATCATCATAAATAAACTGACTCAATTTATTTAAAAAAATCATCAAAATCATAATTAAAAAAAAGTGATTAAAAAAAGTTATCACAACTGAAGTAATGAACTTAAAATTATAAACAACTTAAGATTTACATTAATTAAAAGAATCAGTTTTAAATATTTCAATGGAATGTCCTTTTCTTTGATACTAACTTGATCATGTGTTAACAACAAAACATATATTAAATACATTTATATATACATAAATGAAGTTAGTTTTATCATCTAAAAATTAAGAGTGTAGTGTAAGAAATTTAGAGGAAATAGGCACAACAGAGAAGTTATCAGCGTTAGGGCTGTGTGATTCAGTGGCAGGACGGATGTCTACCAACTCGGAGGAGAGACTAGTCCTCGATTTGAAACTCGGAGCGCCCTGATATTTTTCTTATGTTGTCGCTTACTTCTTACAGTAGTTTGACCACGTTTACAATTGATCACCTTTTCACAATGCTTGAACAGTGGAAAATACTTTCTAGACACCAGTTTCTGTGAATGGATGTGGTCATTTTATTTTACTTTTAATATATCCTGAACTTACTTTTAATACATCCTGAAATAGTTCTGCAATCGTCCTGAAAGTCCGATCAATCATCCTAAAATAGTCCTAAATATATCCTAAATTAAACCCAGATAATATCACAATGAACGTCCAGTGGATGTATGTAGGACATAATGAGGCGCTGATTTCATAGTCCTGTGGACGTTCCATTTAGCCGGCAGGACATCCACAGGATGTCTATAGAACGTCCCTGTGTTATTAGGGTTTATACTGTAAAAATTACTAACATATTTATTGTATATTGTTGGAACTTGAAAAATTCTCAGCTTGTGTATACATAATGTATAAAGTTTTAGCCGAAATCTCGAATCAATAAAACACGCGTAAGAGAAGAGCAGTCGCTGAGACAATGAAATCCAAGAGAACAAAGATGCGGACATAGCGTAGATTTTGAGGAAATTTTCGCCAAGAAATACGCGAAGTAATCCACGAAGAGAGACCGAAGAAAGGAGGAAAATTTCTTGCTGCTGAATAGAAATGTCTAGGGCTTAATTTCCAAGGATGCCGCGTGTATCCTAAGAATGGTGAACATCGAAGAACACTCGCTTTGTTCCGCTCGAGTGATCATATCTCGTTAAGTCCTTGTGGTATAACTTTCAAACCGGTCAAAAAAACCACTCGTCGTGGAATTACCGGCAACTGTTAAGCAAGAGAATTTAGAAAATATGGAGAAGAGCTGAGGAGAGATGATGCGCTATCGGAGGTTAACGTACTCACGACCTATTCAGTATCGTTGACGAAAAAAGGGATAAGAGTGATATCGAATGGCGAAGAAATAAAGAGGATTCCGTCCTCAGGACTCGTTCCTCGAAAATCCGTTAATCCATCCGATAAAACATCGTCGCCCATCGATCGGTAAAAAGGATCGATGGTTGGCTGCGAAATAATTTTCAAACTTTCGCTCGTTGAACCTGTTGGAAAGAAAAGAATTACATCTTCAATTTTCAAAGTATCACCGATCGAAATTATACGAAAAACTATGGATATGACATTCTACCCGAGCAAGAAAGGACACGAGAGGTGGATTTTATTATTAAAAGAGATGTGAATTAATTTTACAAGGCAACAACTACTGTTGAGAGATTATTTCGAGACTGTTCTTTCTTCTCACGACAAGGAAATTGCGGATTGATTTATGAAAGCGTCGCGCGTTCGTGTTTCACGCTGTTTGAAATAGCTGAACGGTGATGGTAGCGGAACGTCGCGGCGAACTAGCTCAAAGAAGCAAAGGACAAATATCTCGCGTAGTGTCGAGCTGTCGCGATGCGCATCGATTTATTTCCGTGAACGTCGGCTAATTCACGTGGCCGCGCCGCCAGTAATTTACAGCACGCTCTAGAGAAGCCACATGCTTTTCGGCTAATATTAGAGTGACGGTACGCGTGCGCATGACTGTAACAGTTTCGCGATGTCCACGGGGCCTCGTGCAGAAAGAGAAGAGTCCAGTAGTTTGCGCCTATTTCGAGAGCTCCTCTGTAGACAGTAATAAACTCCCGTTGATACTTGTGTATTGTTTTCATTGGTATTCTTATAGCGATATTGTCGTTTTACGATGCTGAATATCAGTAATAAAGAAAACTTATTCTCTCTCGATTCGATTCAGCTATAAGCGATATTCATTTCATAGAATATATACGTCTTTTGTCGATCGAAAAGTTAAATGCAACCTTCTTGAAAAAATAGTGCTATTATAGTAACTGTATATATAACTGTATCTATAAAATAGATAATTGTGACTAGGAACTCCATTTTTATATATAATTCTATACATGAAAAAGAATATATAATTATTATTACTAACATTATAGCAGTAATAACTATAAATATGGAGCTCCTGTAATTACTTTCGTAATTATAGTCACAAATACACATTTTTATCTCTGTGTATAGCCACACATAGTTATTCCCTTGTACTATGCTTAGTGTAATAAAAATATAAAGAGACGAATAAAATGTCATTTAATCATCCAATTTTCAAATTTGGATAATCAATTCCATATTAATTACTGTATGTCAAGTTTGTTAAAAATAAATATATTATGTATAAACAATATAATATTTCGTGTGCTATTCTGTAGAGGAAGCCGAAACAGTTACACAATTTTGAGTAAGTGGTTCTTTTTAAAAAAAAATGGATATAAGATTTTGAAATATTATGTACTTTATAATATACTTTAGATATAATATACTTTAGATATTAAAAAAAATATTAATCTTGAATATATCATCTTGAGTACATATAACTAAGTTATTTAATTTTAAATAAAATTACGAAAATGTGACAATTAGCTATATATACTCAGGATTGATTGTCATTTTCCAGATTGACAGTTACATATTTTTTATAGAAGATGTACAAAAAAATCTAATTTTTATTTTAATTAATGTCCATTCTATATTGTAGGAAATAATGGTAATTATAACAACGACACAAATAAAATAGTTATTTTAATTATAAAATATGTAATTTGATTTTATACTATAGCTTTAATAAAAAATAAAAAAAATTAAAAAACTAGATATATAAAATTCAAAAACTAGATATATAAAATGTTTTGTATATCTATATAAAACATTTAACAAAAATTTTCTAAACTATGCCATTTTCTATGATTACAGGGAAATCGTGATTGAAATATCAAAAATTTATCAGATAATAAAATAGGAAATAAGAAAAAATTTACTCATCAATTTCATTTTCTTTAAAGTTATTGTAAATAATATACACAGTGTTTGAAAAGCCTTTTACACAACACATTAATATTATATCGACACTCTATAGTAAAAACAAAAGATTTTTCTGTCAACTCCTACGCAACCAGCTTCGGTCTCGCCTACAATCTTTAAAACTTTTTACATCACATTCCATTTATTTTAGAAGCAGTAATTAATTCAAAATTTGTTCCTTCTTTTCATTTGCAATAATAACAAATGACATCTTAAATATATTTTAGAATAGAAAAAGGACAATGTAGCACCGAATGCTCTGAATTAACTACCTACCTAGGAAACAGCTATTGAGCGAAAACAAGGAAATATACAGGCCGTGACAAAGGAGTGTGCGAAGAGACGGATATTTATAGTTATCAGTGAGCGCGTAAAATAGGCAAGTCTGCGGAACAATAGTCCTGGCTGACGGCCAAATGTATCTCCGGCGTTCCCGGCCGGTCCCGATGGCAGCCGGAATTTGATAATACGCAGCGAAGCAAAGATAGCGAAATGAGTTTCTAAATTTGCGACGAAGCAAAACCGACCGCGTCCGCTATAAATAAGTATCCCCGAGCCCCTCTCTATCGGGACGCTACGGTGCTCCAAAAATAAATCCGAGTCCACGCTTAATCCGCAAGAGTAATTTACACATGGCCCTTCCTGATTCGCCTCGGCTCACACGCTGACCTTGCTACCGCCGAAATCATCAAACAGGTAATTCCTGATCTATCGATCCTCCCTTAATCGTTTGGTAACTCGATTAACGATATATTCACCAACGTTCCATTTTAATTTATTCTATAATTTCGATTTCATTATAAACTCGTGATTTGACAGAAAAATTGCTATAGATTTTAAGAAGCTCTATTGCATTTTACGTATTTTAAATTAATTACAAATAAGCACAAAAATATCTTTCCGTTGGTTTATAAATAACGGAATAAACTTTCTATAATTAACGTTTTAATTTGTCATACACACACACATACACACACACACACACACACACACACACACACACGTAACGTTATATTGTGCTATGAATGACAGGCAACTTTTCCTATCGAATAAGCAAGAAGAAGGAAGGTTTTAGCCGGCAACTACTACGCCATGTCTCATGACAGCTGTGCTGGTTGGTGGTTAGTCCAGTCAGGTCATGATACCGCAGTATAAGCGAATGGTTAATAGGTTAACATAGCTATCTCCAATTGGTCGATGACGCTGTTGCCATCGTGACGTCATGGAGAGTGCAATGCCCTTGTGACGTGGCATCGTGCGGTGCAGGCCAAGCGGTGCACAGAAATAACGAAACCCTCTTTCTCGATTCTACCTCTTCTGGCATGTCTCTCCTCGTTTACATTACCTCCCTCCTCTCCTATCTGCTCCCCTTTTTATTCACTGTCTTCTTCTCATTCTAGCTTTCACTCTCTTCGTTTCCTTTTCAAACTGTGCTTTCGCGTGCGCTCGAGTACATTTGCCAGAAATGGCCGCGTGACCAGCGATCCTACCAAGATCATTGTACGGGATAGATGAAGTTCAGTATTCGGTAGACACACACACGTGCGCGTTCTCTCTCTCTCTCTCTCTCTCTCTCTCTCTCTCTCTCTCTCTCTTATTAACCGATCACGATCCTAATTACACGCTGGAAACTCTCGTGCATTTCGCTTGGAAGATATTTCCGTCTACCTGCGACCAGGATTAGAACTTAGGCGCTCTAATCATATCCTAGGAATGTAACAATTTTGAAGTTCTAGTCTTAGAGGTCAGATATAACGCGAATGTTGAGCGTGATTCCATTTGATCTGCATTTACGCCAAAACGTTCATACAAAGTGCATTGATGTAACAGAATAGCATTGTAAGCAATAGAATGCGATCATTAACTTTGATGTATTTACGATAGATTAAGTCCAAATACATGTTAAAAGCCGAGCAATTTCTTTATTATATGCATATTCATACATTTGAGAACATATCTTTATAAATATATTTATTTCTATTGCAAATTTTGTCATTTCTAACGTCTCATAATGGTAACAATGCGAACAAAGGTAAAATCCATTTCCAAGTAAATAAAGAACAACGTTCGATCGTTCTTTTGCTGCAAATTATTAATGCCGCAGTCGTTCTTTTGAGAATCGAGCTAAAGTTAAACTCCATCTATTAGGTAAATATCGCATTAAACTTCTCTTGTTGACGAATTGATTCCTGTGAGATAGAAGTACGGTGGCTCGTCGTCCAGGTTCTCTATTACCTTTGATCACCTTTGATCTTATGGAGAATTAAGGGCATATTCTACAGTCGCAAACATACGCAATGCTGTCGCGACAGTCAATCAAAATTGTCAATTGATACTATTGACGCTTCTGATTAGCTATCGCGACTTGCGATTGACTTGAGACCCAACATAAAATGTCTTTTAGTTTCGTCAGCAGTATTATCAGTTACATGGGAAGAACGGTTCTGCTGAAGTATCTAAAAAATAAAAATTTAACTAGAAACAGTTATAAACATTATTTTTAATTTGATGGGCGGAAACTTGTGATTTTTTTGTAGAGTATGGAATACTTCGGATGTTTCTCGGAGAAGAAGACTGCGTACTACATGAACTACATCTGATAGGAATGCACTGATTACTAAAAAAAAAGATCTTTTTATCTATGTCGAATCTGTTAAAGTCGAAGAGCCCGAATTAAGACACGTATTATAGAACTGTTTGAAATGGATTCCAATCGGAATTATTTCTTTCTTCATAGAAAATACAAATCTAAGGAATAATTAAACAATTCTGAACTTTGGAACGCATTCCGAATCATTTCATGATAATCAGATAGATCTATTTTTTTGTTTTCTTATTAGAAACCTATCTTACAATTAGTATCCCTTCCTTTTTATATACAGTACATTCTAACAAACCGGTACATTACCACAAACACACGGTCTCTCAGGATCTTTAGGAGACACTCAGGAAAAAACACACGTGTAGCTCTGCACTCTTCGCTGGTAGTGCCACTTTAAGAGAGAACATTATGTAATATAAATACGCGGACAGCGCGGTAAAGAAAAGAATATCAGATAAACATGGTCATAGCCTGTAGCATAAGGCACGCGTCTTTACTTATTTCCCACATTTATTAAAATTTGCACAAATTTGAATTTTTTGTTTCTCAAATATGTGACATTTCTACATGCCAGATATTTAACCTGTGGAATTTGCATATACTTCAGAAATCTCCGCTTACGCAGTATCATCAAAATAATTACGTAGAAAAATAAGGACGATCAAGTTAGGTTGCTGCAAAACTTTTTGCAGCATATATCGCTTGAGTTTTCTACATATTATTATTTATTTTTAGTTCAACAAAATTATTTTTAGATTTATATCCCTATCTATATATAAGTATCTATAGATACTTGGATACTTCAGCAATTGTTTTTTTCGTGCATTTTTGAGAATAATTTGAAAATAACAATGTTATTGTTGCAGGACTAATTTTGCTGGTGTCTTTGGAGGCGCGCCTGTGTGTCCTCTTTTCACTCGAATAAAGGTAGGCGTCTCATCACCTCAGAAATAATGTCTTTAGACGATTGTCTAAGTGCGAACAAGCTTCTTCTCAGACATAGATTAGCAATGAGAAACAGTAATTTTCCGCTTATGAAAGAGATGGTGGAGTTAGAACACGATAGTGGAATTAAATGACATATTTCGGGATTGACGAAGGTGACATACAGTAGCAAACAGGAGTTCGATTTTCCCGGCTAGCTTTAGCAGCTGCTCGTGAAATATTCAAACACTATTGGATGCTCGATTCTCGGTCGGATAATGTTACAAGTTGGATAAAATATTAAATGAGGCTTTTAATATTTTGAATTATATGCTTCATAATATTATATGTAAATTTAATCGATTATTAATATACGATGAATATATAAAAAATATATGAGAGATTACTATATCAATTTATTTCGCATATGAATGAGGGAAGTTTTCTGCGATAGTTTTGAATATAATATATTGATTGTATTCTCAAAGAATATCTAGCGGCAATAATAAAGTCATTTTCATTTTCATTTTAAATGGAGTCTAATAAAAATGTGAGCCATTTTCGTCATACAATATAAAAAAGTATGTAAAATTACATAAATAATGTATGAAAATTACATAGTTATAGTGGAAATATTATATATATATAATTGTGGATCTCTATATATAAATTAGTATTTTGATTATGTAAATAAATCTTCATAGTAGACGGATATTTACAATAACAATAGTATTTTATAATTTTTTATGTAAATGTATAAATTTTTTGTAACATTATATAACATAGTGGTAATATCATATATACATATTATTTTTGCTTTTTACATTCGTATCGATACACGGCTAGTATTGATAACGTATGGCTTAAAAAAGATTGTAATTCGGTAAATTATATGTAAATATTTTTATAAACTTCAATTATAAATTTACTTTTGCAAATTGTTTAATTAAAGGAGAATAATTATATTTATAAGTTTATTATGACTTTACATGTGTGTAACTATGCATTAATAATATATCTCAGTATTTGTTCCCACTGTAATCGATTTAATTTTACATGAATATTTTTACAATGTAGCTGAAAGCTCGTAGAAAGATTTTAAATTTATTATCATTCCTTTATGGATGACAAAATATATTTCTTACGCGCTGTCGGATTGATTCGAATTAAAGAGAAAACGCGCGTCGAATTTTTCAGGCAGTCGATTTAGAATTAAAGAGGATATGAAAAAAAAGCGGGATTTGGAGGCTTTCCTTCGTTACTTTAAAAAAAGTTTATGGATGTTCAAACTAAGAAATTGTACGAATCTCGTCGAAGTTCGTTTCCTAGAAAACTCTCGTCAGAAAGAAAGACTCTGTAAATCACAAGAATGACGTGGAAACATGAATTTAAAAAAAAACTTTATCCTAACGTGCATATTCTTGAGAATATTCGCGAATGAAGTTCAAGAAGCTGGGGCTTTCTACTGAGATCGAGGTAGAATATTAATTACGCTTTCTTTAAACGTTAAAAATATATGTCAAAGAAAAGTAGCCTTGACCTTCTCACCAAATATATATATTTATACTGATGTATAAATACAGAAAATCGGTGGGCGCTGAGAAAAACTAGAATGTCAGAAAGTCAAATAGAATTAGAATCGGCTTACGAAATCGATCGAGAGAGAATGTAAATGGTTTATTTTGACTATTCCCCATGCGATATTGTATGCATTTTATTGTCTACTATAATCACACTTAAATTGTTGCGAAGGAATTACATGGTTTAAATAATCTGATTTGATCGAGAAGAAACACAGAGATCAAATAAGAAAATTATTGACTTCTCTGAATCGCTGTTAGAATTTGCAGAATCGCGTAAAAAAAGATCTAATTTTATATTCATAGGGTCATAGTCGACACTGGGAACGTGAGGAAAATGATAATTTTAGGATATGGGCAGGGAGATGTGTAATTATAAGAATAAATAAATTAAACCTACAATTTCTCGCGGGATTCACTTCTTGTTCCTCTTTCAGACTCTCCGCGTCACAATTCATCTTTCGCCTTTATTTGCGCCAATTCCTAGTGGAATTCAGAGAAGCCTCGCATGGACAGGTCGAAAATTGATTTCGTGAGGTGGAATCTCTATAGCGGTCCGAGGACGAATGAGTCTCTTGTTGAGAACGCGAACTTACTGGCTGGCTCTCTCTCTCTCTCTCTCTCTCTCTCTCTCTCTCTCTTTATGGCATTAAAAGATTCACAAGTGGATCCTGTGCTATTCGCATCGCGTCGTTCTCTTGAGACGTAGAAATTGTGATTGCGCGACGTGTGTGAAAATTCAACAGGTAATATTCGTATATTCTGTGGAAGAATCTTTATCGATCGCGTACAATGATGAGTGGCCCAATTATAAGAGGTACATTTGCTTTAAACACGAACGATTTAATTTCTCTAACCATGAACTTACAGTCTTTTCTACATGATTACATAATAGCTTTCATTGCAAAATACATATTACTCATTTGTTATAACAATTAAAAAATTGTCATTTTGGAACTACTTACAAAAAAAGGACAGTAAAAAAAAGGAAAAAGATACTTGGTAATCATATAGAATAAGAGATCCCCCTCCGAAGACCTTAACCGTAATATATGTTGTCAAGGTCATGACCTTGAGTGACCTTCGATGAGATGACGATAGATTTTAGCTGTCGCTTGTTATTCATTAAAATATTATTAACAAAAAAAGTTTAAGAAATAACGTCGCGTTTCTGCTATACAATATTAATTAATTTCCTACATCTCCCCCTGTTTAGGGACATACAACTTTTCACGCGAAGCAAGATTCACTCCCCCTCCCCCTCTCCCTGCCTAGAAAATCGCCTCTAAGCAGGGGAGAGGTAAGATTGACCTTACTTCACATAGAAAGTCGTGCCCTAGGCGGAGAGGGATGTTGGGTGGATCTCATGTCATTTGAAGTCGTTACAAAATCATGAATTCTGCTTCGAAAACAAATTCTCCACTTTAAAAACAAATTATACAATATTATACAAAATACACAGCAATATTATACAAAAAAAAAATCTCTTTCAAAGAAAATTTTTATTTTTAAAGCAGAATTTTGTTTTGAATAGTGAAAAAGATATATCTATTATTTCTTAAAGCTATTTTATTAATAATTTCTAAAATCCGTCGGAGATTACTCAGTCATAATCTTGATAACTTATGTTAAGGTCAAAGTTAGGGAGTCTTCTATTCTATATGATTACATACTTTAATATAAAAGATAGTTTCATTCCTCTACAATTAAGATAGATAAGACTTGTAATAAATAAGGCCTACCTAATTTATTTTATTTTTTTTCAGTTCTATTTATAAGGATATTAAAACAAACTTACAATTAGTAAGAATAAAATCGTTATTTTACTCACTCATAAAAATAAAATACAGGTATATCTTTTTTCATAGAATATTTCTAAAATGAAAAAAAAAATTTAATTCTAAGCCTTATTATATGCATAAAGCCTAAATACAAAATAAATTAAAAATAAAAAATTAAACATTATCTATTTAAATCATTTTTAAAATAATTTATTAATTATTAATTATTATATAAATAAAAAGGAAATTTCATTAAGACTTACTCTACCTTTAAACATCACAATTATTTTTAATTTATTCTTTAATTAAATTTTTAATCTTTGGAAATTTCTAACAATTTAAAGGTCTTTTTTTTTTTAAATTAGAAAATCGTTATCTTCTGGCGCAGCTTTAAGTTTCACACATAACAAACAAATATCAGTAGCCATAACAATATTATACACACACAAATGGATTTATTTATATAATATTGTTACTTCATTTAATAAGAATTCATTGTTTTTTTTACAAAAACATAATTATTAAAAAACAATTTATTTGTTATTTTTCCATAGCTAGAAAATTGAATAATATTATAATTGTAGGAAGCGATGCGATTTGACGCGCTTTTCATTGTGCGTGTGCGAGTGACGAGTTTCGTAGAGGGGGGCGACATGTAGGTAGATTAGTGTTTCATCAAGATAAGATTTCTTGTTTTAAAGAGCATTTCTTGTTTTATGTTGATTTTCAAGATAAGAAATTTCGTTTTTCTTGTCTTGACCATTTTTTGACATTGTATTTCTTGTCTTGAATTCAAAAATCTTGAATTACTTGATTTTTTAAGCAAGATCCTCGTGGTTCTTTGATTACATCATGTCGTAAGAGATAATAAGAAAACATAGGTACAAATTAAATGTCGAGTCGTCTCGTAATTTACTATGTTTAAAAGTGTGCCTATATAATGTCTATTATGTACAAATCTATTAATAAAGATTAAAAATATTTCTCAAATTATCATTTTAATATTATGAGGTTACTGCCAAATGTAACTATTTCAAATTATTAGATTCCTAAGATTATTAGAGATAATAATAATAATTATTATTACTATATATTTTAATCATTCCTGATTTAATTGATACTATTGGTAGAAGTACACAAATGTTTATACATAATATACTGTTGCTAGTAATATCGCAATTATTTTATATATATTCCTTTACATAAATGTAAAGGTTAATATCTGGTACAACAAGGATATCAGTGAGTACAGGGTGGGCCATCTATTGGTACGTTTTTGAATTTCGTCGTATGGCAACACCGAACGAGCTACAGACCCGAAATTTTGACAGTTTATTAGTCATACCGTCCGCGGCACGAAACAACATGTTTTCTCTTGAAGAGCGTTTTGAAATTTTAAAAACTTATTTTCAAAGTCAGTGCTGTGTCGCCGAAACTATACGAATTTTGAAAAGAAATATGGGTCGTGATAGAGCACCCACCGAAGGAGCTATACGCAAATTGGTAAGGAAAGTTCGTGAGAAAGGGATGTTAGTGGATGACATTATATTACGACTGTTTTGAGTGAAATTGGCGCCGAGGTAGTCCAAAATGTCATTAATAATTGGGGTGACCGAATGGCATACTGTAAGGCCAGTAGAGGAAGCCACATGAACGAAATCGATCGTTTTTCATTCTTGACGCGGATACTTTTAGCTTCACAACAAAAAAAAAATTAATAAAAAATATCAATGTATGCTCATTTGATCGCATTTTTAAAAACGTACCAATAGATGGCCCACCCTGTATAATTTTAATTAGGTTAGGGGGCCTTCACTTTTTCATTAATCGATTTACACTCTGTTCATATATTATTTTGCTATTTAGTGGAAATATTTGAATATACATTTCTATATTATATAATCTGTTATAAATACCTGTAATAAATACAATTGAAAATGTTGAAACATAATTTATTCAAAATCTTTCAAATCAGAAATAAAATAATAAAATATTAAAATAATAAAGTATTAAAAATAAAAACTATTACGGAAATTTAAGAAATTTCAAGAAATTTCTTGATTTATTGTCAAGAAATCTTGGTCTTGATAACAATTTCTTGTCTTATCTTGAAATCAATTTCCAATTTCTTATTTTGGTCTTGTCTTGAATCAAGACAAGATTTCTTGAATCTCTTGATCTTGATGAAACATCAAGGTAGATAGGAGACGCGGCGAGGCGAGAACAGACAGACCGACATGTGGCGCGCAAAGAGTAACAAGCGTTATATTTTTCTCCAAGTCTTTTATTCTCTTATATATCCGTAATAATATATACACATTCACTATCCTACCTTGTGTTTTATCATTTTTCTACAATTGGGAGGCTCGTCCAGAATCAAGAGAAAAAAACTTGAGAGTGATATTCGAGATGATGGACCAAGGTGTACAAGGCAGCGTCTCGGCAACGAATAGCAACAAGTACGAGGACATGACTGTTGTGTAGTTGAAGAACGAGCTCAAAAAGCTAAATAAGCTAAAAGTAATGGGCAATAAGTTAGAGCTAGTAAAACGATTGAAGCGAAGCAACAAAAACGACAATGACGAGAGACATATATAGCGACGAAAGTTATGACGACGCGAACGAGGTGACAATGACCACCGATTGCAAGAGACAAAAACAAAGACGAAGATAGACCGTTAGAACGAAGTTACATATTAATCTTTAAAGACGTTGAAGACGCTATCGATAAATTTAGCGGTGACGATAGAAAAAACATAAATTAAGAGAATTCGATTTAGCGAAGTTGTGCGGATGGTCAGCGATGCATCAGACGGATATACGCGAGACGGCTATTGGTTGGTCGGCGCGCCTTTTCGTGAACCATGAAGTATGCGAAAAAACATGGAAGGACATCAGGGCCGCGATTAAGATCAAAACTTGTTCCCAAGGTAGGTAATCATGCGAACATGAAGTTACAAAGAAGAAAGAAGAGATCGGACGAGACGCGTCATCAGTATTGTTATAAAAAATGTACGAGAGATTACGTCGCCGATAGGTATGGAAATTTCCGCAGCCATACATATGTCGATGAAGTAAATAAAACAATTTTATATGGCGCTAAAACGATATCTCAATTAAAGGCGAATTTAGATACATAAGAATTAATGAAAGCTAAGATAAGAGCGCAGGTAAGGTTAGGTCAAATGACCCTAGGAAAAAGTAGGCACAGACTAGTAGGACGGATGAAAAAGCGGAGGTTAAGCATTGTTTTAATTGTGGCAGAAAAAATCATCTTAGTGCAGCGTGTCTATCGAAGGAAAAAGATATATTATGCTTTCAATGTAACGAGCATGGACACATAGCGGCAAATTATTCACAGAGTACAAAAGTCGAGAAGAATAAAAGCTGCAATGCGATTCAGAGTAAGGTAGAAGATAATCCGAAGGTAACATATAATAATAAATGTAAGAGATTTTATAAAGTTATTCAAATTAATAACATCGAAGCAACTGCTTTGTTTGATTCAGGTAGCGACTTAAGTCTCATGCGTGCGGGATTTTATGTCAAAATGGGAGTTTTGAAACTGATTAGTTAAATTTCAGATGGTTAAATTTCGAAGCGTTGATATAACCAAAAATGTTACCTTAAGACTGACTCACGTAAAAATATGTATTAATGGCGAATATTTCGAAGTTGATTTCCATGTGATCCTTGATGCGCTTTTGAATGATGAAATGATTATTGGATCCGCTTTTCTGAGCGAAGTAGATATGCAAATAAGAGATATAAAATAATAAATGTTACGAAGATCACGGAAGAAGTTAACGAGTTAATCATTGTTAATAAAATCGATAAAGTTTCTAAAATAGATAAAGTAGATTTATCGTATATAAGTAATCAAGACCACAGAAAATAACTTTAATAAATTGTATCTGATTATAAGCCGCAAAAGACTAAAGATGTAGGAATTGAGTACAAATTGTTGTAAAGGATAAATGTCTACTAATGCTCGCCGATTAGTGCCACAAGAATTAAAGATTGTCGATACGCAGATACAAATGTGATTAGATCAAGGTATCATTTAGTCATTATATTTAAACTACGCTAGCCCTATTGTGCTCGTGAAAAAGAAAAATAACACGACGCGATTGTGTTAACTATCGTAAATTGAATGATAAAATAATGAAAGTACGCTATCCATTGCCTATTATAGAGGATCAAATTGATAGGCTTCAAGGTGTTCGGGTTTTCGACGTTAGATTTAGCAAATGGGTTTATCCACGTTATAGTAGCCGAGGATAATTGCAGCGTTCATAATACGGACACTATAAATTTCTACGCATGCCGTTTGGCTTAAGTATTTCACCGGCATATTTTCAACGTTACATAAATGCCATATTTAATAATTTAGTAAACAAAAGGAATCATTTCGGTTTACATGGACGACCTAATCGTGCCCTCTATTGATTACCAAGAAGGTTTGTCGCGTTTAAAAGCCGTTTTATCGGTAGTCAGCAAGTATGGATTAACGATAAATTGGGAAAAGTATTTTTACAAACAAAAGTTAGCTACTTAGGTTACATCTTAGAAAGTGGTAATGTTATACCTTGCAAAGATAAAACTAAAGCGATAAGAAATTTTCCGATATCGAAGGATGTAAAGACGATACAAAGTTTTTTAGGCTTTACAGGTTATTTTAAGAAATTTATGCCAGGTTATGTGACAATTGCTCGCCCATTAACAGGATTAATAAAAAGAGATGTGCATTTTTCCTTTGGCGATACAGAAAAATAGGGCGTTCGATCAATTAAAGGAAATACCGTGTAACAAACTAGCATTATCTATATATTCACCTATCGCAGATATTGAATTATATACTGACGCGTCCAGCTACGGATTCGGAGCGATAATAAAAGCGATAAAAAAATTTAGAGTTTATCTGATCGGCATAACGTTTACGTTAACACTTAAGAAAACTGATTGTTGTGTAAAAATTGCGAGATGGGCCCTTCCTTTAAGACTTTACGTACACAATCGAACATCGCTTAGGAAATCTTATGCGCCACGTTGACGTTCTCAGCAGAAATCTCTTTGCCCGCGACAATGCTGATGATCGAATGCCAAGAGACGATTGCAGCTAAAAAGAGAAATCAAGACGATCTAGACAACGACGATGAAACAAAGAAGATTTGGGAACAAACCCAGTTGAGCAAAACAGACGATTATTGCATAAGAAACAACTTGCTATACAAGATAAATAATGAAGTTCTAATTGTTGTACTGGAACCAATGGAATCTAGCATCATTCGGCATGTTCAAGCCATTTTGCTGTTGACAAAACGGAAAAACTGATAAAGAGGGAACTATTGGTTCAAAGGAATACGTCCAAAGATAGAAATATGTGCAAAATTGTATCGACTGTATTTTATCGGAAAAAAATCGGAAAACTGGAAAGATGGATTAGAAAGTGGGATTATATCCCACAGATAAAGAAGGCATTCCCTTTGGAATATACCACATAAATCATCTCGGACTCTTGCCGTCCACAAAGAAGAAGTACAATCACATTTTCGCTGTCATAGATGGCTTCCTCAAATTTATCTGGCTGTATCCTATGAAAACCACTAACACCATCGAAGTGTCTTAGATGAGTTAGTTAAATAAAGTGCTATTTTTGGGAATTCGCGATACATCGTGTCAGATCGAGGTAGTGCTTTTACCTCGCACGACTTTAAAGCATATTGTAAAGACGAAGGAATAGAACATGTGACTATTATTATCGGTTACCTCAAAGAAATGGCCAAATCGAAAGGGTCAACCGTATCTTAATACCTCTACTAGCAAAGTTAGCACATCCAAATCCTTCTGAATAGCAAGTATATAGACAGAACACAGAAGTACCTGAATAGTATACTCAAGAAGCACTAGAATGTCACCGTTATCACTATTCGGCAAATGAAAATGAAAAAAGATCCCACAATTAGAAACATTATCGAAACGGAAGAGGCGTCTTTCTAAGCGCGAACAATCTCGAGAGAGCTTGCAAGACAATCCATCATTAAAGTTCAAGAAGAAAATAAGCGAACGTATAATAAGAAGAGAAAAGCTTCACCACAATATAACGAAGGTGATTTAGTTGCCATTAAGCGCACACAAAATGATCCGGGATTAAAACTAGCTGCTAAATATCTAGTCTCATACAAGAAAACAATTCATAATGAATGATATATCGTCGAGAAAATGAAGCAGAAGGGCCTCGCATAACATTTACGGCCATCGACATGAAACCCTGGGAAGAAGTTACACCCAAAAATCATACATCTGAAGGCAGATGTAAGTAGGATGGCCGAGTGTAGGATACGATGCGATTTGGCGCGCTTTTCAGATTGTGCGTGTGCGAGCGGTGAGTTTCGTAGAGGGGCGACATGTAGGTAGATAGAGGACGAAGTGAGAACAGACAGACGTGTGCGCAAAGAGCAAGCGTTGTATTTTTCTCCATGTCTTTTATTCTCTTATGTTCTTTTATATTAATATACACACATTCACTATCCCTTGTGTTTTATCATTTTTCTACATAATGTATTATAATAAATTATAAAATTATAATCTAATTATTTGGTAAATTTTGCAGCGAATTGTTATAAAAATGCTCATATATATATTTTATCACAAATTTTTGTTGCATTAAACGAATGTGTTGCTACCGGTTTTATTTAGCCCCTTTTTATCTACTTGCTATGACATAGCTTTTAAGCAAATACTTTAAGCGTAAAACGCGTTTTTAAATATAATAAATTTAAAAGTGAACCTTTTATTTGTGCTGAACTTCAAATATCTTATCCCAAATTTACATTTCGAAAGCAATATTTCAAAATTTTAATGATTTAAAACGTTCAAATTCATTTTTTGGAAAATATATAATTATATGGTTGTTGCAGCAAATAACGACACAATGATTTCAGATGCAATAGTAAAATCAGTAATAGCTCACGTAATAGACAATAATACACAGCAATGATAGCTACAAAAAAACGGTGTGTTAAAATTTTTTTTACAGTTTGCGTTACAGATGGCATACAGTACGTGAATGTTATCCAACGGTGACGTTGATGCCGAAAACTGCGCGAAACAATATTTATTCACCAAACAAGTTAAATAACAGCATCTGCGAAATTGCGCATTCACGTAATCAATAATGTTCGGCGTTAAACCGTAGTTTTTCGAAATGATGACGAAATTTAGAACGTAAGAAATGCGACTCCAATCATTTACAAAATTTCGAGTTATGAGAAAGAATAAAAACTGTTAGATGATAAAATTGTACTGTAAAAAACATTTTGTATCTGTTAAAATTATTAAAATTTTTTTCTTAAATTTTTAACATACTCAAGTGTTAATTTAATGTGATTATGCTTTTTAGGCTTTCACGAGTATTTTCAAAGATATCAAAATATTTGCGGTTATCGTCGTGTTTTCATCTATTATTGCTAATGTCATTAGCAATGGCATTAGTAATCGATAAAAACATGGCAATAATCCGCAAATCTTCTGATTTCTTGAATATTTTGTTTTAAATTGATATTTAACATTTCCTATGATTACTAAATATTGTAACATAATCTATAACTAAGTGAAGAATAAATAACATAAAAATAATGTAAAAAATTCTATAATGTAAATTCTAAGATAAATGAATAAAAATATATACATATTTTAATTTACATACATATTATAAATGTTAATTTGACTGAAAAGTGCTTTCATAATTTGTTTCTAAAGTATCAAAGTGATAATTGTTTATATTAAATTTATATAATATTCGATTATACATTCTAACATATTTAAATATTTCGTGTTAAAGTAACACAAATTTTCCGATTGTGTACTGGAATAAAATTTCACACTAATTATATATTAACTATCGGTCATGTACGATAATCAGAATAATCAAATTTCCTTTAAAAGTTGCATATTAATTTAATTTCTCAATAAAACTTTATAATACCACTTTTAACAATTCATGAACATTTGAGTACGTTAAATTTACCATGTTCAGACACTGTTTTTTTTAGCATTTTGAAAACTACGAGTTATGTACGAAGCATTAGCGAACAAAAAGTTGCATAAATTAATCTATTATTTATATATTACATTGTGTACCACAATGTCAATTAGAATGATTTCTTCATCATTGTGATTTACGTCTTACGTAACTCAATGCATGTCATTTTTTTAATAACTATAAAATTCATAACTATAAAAAAAAACTCGGTCGTCGCAATATATCATTCGATGTATCATTGCAGCGTTTGGCTATCGCTTTGTTCTAGCATCGGTTCCACCATTTTATTAGCGAATAAAACTACACGAATTTTCTCTCGATGCACTTGAAAGCTGTAAGTTTGATCAACAAAACCGCTAGCGCGCCAAAAGCTCGTTCGCTATCCGCGTCGCGACGAAGATCCCTTTCTCTCGCGATCAAACGCACACGCAAATGCACGGCTCGCTAGCCTCGCTGCCACCGCGGAGACTGCAAGCTCGCATCTCAGGCGTTGCCGTGCTTGCTGGCCGTATTCCCCGGCGAGCTTACGGCGAAGCTTTCGAAATTGTACCGTGAGTATGCGGCTTCGGTCCGACAAGAGCCGATCGACCGGCCATGGCGCGAACGCCAGTCGCTAGGTCGTTGTCCTGTGACGCCACGAGAAGAGCTTTACTTTGTAGCCCGTACCGAGCTTGCAGCCATCGCTACTGCTGATTTCATAGAGTGGGAGGAGAGGAGAAGCAGATGGGAGCGGTGGGTGTCATGACGTCACATGTGGTAGACGCTACCGGTGGTCCAAATGCACGTGGAAGGGGTGAGCTCGTGTGCCGTTCCGTGATGTCATTGACTAAACGACGTCGTGTGTGTATGAGAGAGAAAGAGAGAGAGAGAGAGGACACATGAAAAGGGATACAACGGAAGGAGAGGGCAGGTGTTTTAGAAACGAGAGGAGGGGTTGGAATACGAGCACGGGGCTATTCTTGGACACCTCAAAACACTATCCTCGCGGCCACGTTGCGTAACTACGTGGGAGAGCTTTTCTGAAGGAGGCGTTCGCGAAATGGCCATCGCAAAAGAGGAGAGGCGAATGAAAGAGAACGAGCGGAGAGAGATTAATATTCCTGTAAACTATGCTGCGTAAAAATGTAATGATGAAATTCAATTCAAATTTTATTTAAATGAATTCAAATTTCTCTGTTCCTTTTTACAGTATTAATTTTGTTGTAATTATACATATTAAAAAATTTGTATAAAGTTACATAAACAATATGTGTAGAAATTACACAATTTATAGGGGAAATGTATAAAACTGTGTATTTTTACAAAAATTATTATTTTTACCTCTAATTCTATAAATATATCTTTATAGTAGAGAAATATTACAATGAATATATGTAATAATTATATATTTTATTGTTTCTATATAATGTGATATTAATATAATAATAATATCACATAATATATTGATAATATATATATTACACATATTATATTTGCATTTTTATATATCGATAACATAACATGAGAAAAATTGTACGTAATTCTTTAGTAAATTATTACGTAAATATTTTTAATCTAAACTTGACTTTAATTGTAAATTTATTTTTTGAGAATCGTTTCATTACCAGATTATGATTTTACTTTACGTGTGTGTAAACATTCTTAATGTAGGTCCCAAAATTATCCACTCAATTCTTGTATTCTCAGAAGGATATTACTTTGTCTTGAACGTACAAATGCATTCAGAAAGTTAATCGACTCTTATGTTTAATAAAATTTTGAATATAAATGCAGTGTGCAGATTGACTGGTGAGCGATATCTTGAAAATATTCAACAAGATACGCTGATGAGTTTATCAAAGATCTTATTAATAATTCGGTTGATATAAAGAGTGTAATCGAATATCAGTTAAATGTAACATTATGATGTAATAAGTGCAATTATATTATACAAAAATAGAAATTTTTACAAATTACTACTTCGATTAGAAAATTTAAAAAAATCATATATTTTTGAAGAACTACAATACAATTTTTTACATTGGCTGATTACATTGACTAATGTAAAAAAATTATGTACCAAAATGTGATACTAATTCTATATTTGAAGAAACTGATATAACAAAAACAAATGATATTCTTATCTTTAAACTATCATTCTTTAAAATTTGTAATAAGAAAATTACAAATCTAAATATTAAAACTATATCTACGGCAAAGATATCTGTTGATGAAAATACGTATTATATAAAATTATTAATATAAGGTTTTCAAAGTCTTTTTCATAATGATATATTTGGCCAGTTGTATTGATTTCATACTTATTTTTGATAATTAATTCTTGAATAAATATGAAGTCTTTTTTTATATACTTTTGGCGTATCTCTTTTATCTTTGCGAGATATTTTTTATAAAATTCATTATAATTGTAATTTATGTCTTTTTTTTTACAATGCAGGCTGAATTATAGGAACAATAAATCTTTAGTTAATTTAAAATCAATTCTTTCTGAAGAAAACTTTCGAAATATACAAATAGTTTTTGTATTGTAAACGAGTAAGATCTACGCAAAGATGATATTTATTATGAAACATGATATGTAAGATAAGATTGATAAATATGATTTTAAAAAATCATAAACCGATTCTAAAATTGATATTGTCTGTTTGTAAGTTCTCTTGTTAATCAATTTGTCGAGAATGTCTCTTCATCCCTGACAAACTCGCTCCATTAAACGCGAAAGAGTTAACGTTAATTAACAAGCGTTATCATATCTGTGACAGGATAATTGATATACGCTCACATACACACTCTCTCTCTCTCTCTCTCTCTCTTTCTCTCTCTCTCTCTCTCTCTCTCTCATCTATCTGTAATTTTTACAGCCCAAGTCCATTAATCGTCCTTTCAATTTAGATTATAATTTTTCCCCTGAGTTTTGCAGCGTTATTATGTGATATGTAAAAGCATGTCAGCCAACAACTATCAATTATATTTTCGCCATAGATTTGTTACAATGGCAATTTATCTGCTTGCGTATTATGACGTTTTATATTATTTTTCCTCAAATTTAACAATAGTTATTAGAGGTGGCTCAATAACATAAAATATAAATGGGAAGGAGCACACAGCATTACATGCAAGAAATTTTTTGCCAAAGTCATATATTTCAAATTAAAAATGTAAACGTTTCGGCCAAGTCTTGGCCATCATCAGAACAACGAATGGGAGTTAAATACTAGAACGCTAGTAATTAAACTTTTGTGACAGTTAGTGTATAAAACTTATTAATATTTTAATTTATTACAGCCTTTAAATTACTTTCCTTTCAAAATTGCACACAGACTTCTTTTCCAAAATCTTATATTTTATGACTGTCAACTGAAATATTTAAAAGCTATATTGTTGAAAGTTTCGCGTAATTAGTGAATGGCAGCTCTATCTAATGCATATCGCAATCATAGTTTGAAACTTAACAGTCCAATGATTAATTTTCCATGTTAGTAAGTATACCAACGTAGATAGAGCCTCGTACAAGGCCACGCGTTAGACAGCTCGCGTTGCGTTAATTCTCACGAAGACACGCGCTTTCTATGTTTCATAAATCGATTCTCATCGGCAAACCAAATGGTCGATGCAAGAAGCAACAAAATCAAAGAATCAAAGACTGAAAGAAGAATCTTAGCCCTAGATATACACATTCCAGAAATTCCAGAAATCTCAGTGCAATTTGCTAAATCGAGATTTTTTCGTGTTTCTAAAAAATTTTTCTTTTTCTTTGAACCTATATATCTCGAAGCTACTTAATTCTATTGACTTTTACACATTATAGACTTGTTTCTTAATCAATTCTCCATCGATTGAAGAAAAAAATTAATTGAAACATGTCTATTTTTACGGAAGTTATGGTAACAAATATGGATGATGTCCCAGGGACTTTAGTGTATATATCAAGGATAAAAAAAGGATGTATAGCTAGTGTATAGTTAAGAAGAAAAAGTAATGAGAAAACGAATGCAAATCGTTTTATTTACGATGTAATATGGAAAATAATGTAATGAGAATATCGAACATAATGTACATTGAAAGAAATAGGAGGGGAGAGAGAGAGAGAGAGAAATATGATTTCTAACTTTGATCGTAATTTGTACTTGATTTCCGTACCAAAGAGGACTGACATCCAGAGTCGTGAAACGTTCAGTTAACTTTGTTGGGAAGTATTTCAATTGTTTGCGAATTATATCTTATCGCCTTAAAGGGTATATTTCAAGCGTATGATGCATCATTTGTCTTTGTTGTTTAATAAATAATAAAGAAGGATAAAATGATACATCATGCGCTTCATGCGTATTTTGGAATGCACTCATAGCTATATATATATATTGGAGGTTCATATAAATATTTTACTTGTATTTGATTGATTTTATTCTTGGAACTATAAAACTATTTTTATTTTTATTTACAGCTTTGAGTTATCCGTGATTGGAAAATTGCCTACATTGACGCATCAGCCTACTTTATTGGTTCCTAAGAGACTATCGTGTGCTTTTCTTTGTCTTGCAAAGTGGCCATCAACATGATGCGCGGCGCTCCGAGAAGAGCATGAGTTTGTTATTTCAACAAAGGGTAGAATCACTGTGGCGCCCGCACGTAACTATCCATGAATCTTCTGTGCTAACATTCGCGGTATTTTGCTACGGAAAGTAGCCGTAGGCTTTCTTAGTAGCCCCTCGTGCTTTTCGCTTCATTGATACTCTTACCTAGCGAGGTTTAATTAAATCTCTTAATTAATGTGTCTCGCAACGGAGCAAAGTACCCGTCTATCTATCTTATACACGAAAGAAGAGCGGAAAAGTAGATGAACTTTTTGTTTTGTTACAGCATCAGCACGATGCTGAAGAGCGCAAAAGAAAATGAAAACAGAATGAGAATGTATTCACGCTGTTGTAGCAGCTGTTAACTCGAATAACAGCAGCGATTACGTGCCTCGTTAGCTCATTGTTACAGCACGGATTACGTGCATACCTAATCGTATTATCCATATAATATGATAGCTGCATTTACTATCTATCGCATGTATTTTTTTTTACAACAAAAAATTATTGGTGTCATTTTCATTTGTCGACTAAAGTATATTTATTATTTTTTTTATAAAAGAAAACGTTACTTGCGCGAAATCCGGAAAGTTAAACTAACTATTAAATCTACATGAAGCCACCCAAGTGGGAGGTTCTGCACTATGACTATGATAAATTATACAGTGGTGACTATTGATTTCACCGCGGCTAAGGTCAGACGCTACGGCAAAATCGAGTACCAGAAGTAACCATTGGTCAGCGAACAAATTCAATCTTTTTGTTCCAAAGCGGAACTCTTGTTATATTTTATTTTCCAAAAAATCTTGACATTACGCTGAAGGAATAAATCTCCAGATAAATACATTGATTAGATGTGTAATCAAAGAATTATTATAAAATTTACTCTGCTAATACGTCCAAAACTATAATATAATACATCATATCGTTTGATTCAATATAATTACAAAGCTATAAAAAATAAAAAATTTTAACAAAAAAAAAGATATTACATTAATAGACAAAGTCATCAAATATTAGAGAAAAAGTTTTAAAAAAAAATATTAGTAAGAAAATAAATTTTGGGGTAAAGACCTGAAAAGTAGAGTTAAAAAAATCTAGTGTTTTGAGAAACGCGCATAAAGATGTATATCGAATATGAAATAAAAAATATATCTTATCGAAATTCGACAACTTGCGTTTAATTCAATCTTATCTCGATTCCCGTATAAATCTTTAATATCTATTTTTTAGAAGAAGAATTCAGGACGGAAGACCGTCGGATGAAAGATGCCTACTAAATTTGCGACTTTCTTGCTAGCAACCAATAAATCTTTACGTGCGACAACGCGTTATATTGATTTATTTCCGCCAGCAATAACCGTAAAGTAGCGTAACACTTCGTGCAGATGTTTATCTCGGCTTACGACGGAAGACGGCAAGACGCAATGTTATTCGGTGGACAAGAAAAATGTTTCCTGCGTTTTTAAAAGTTTTCTTAAAATGATAACAAATTGAGAATATTAGTAGTTTCGTTTCACAGAAACGATTTCGTTTCACTATGAAACTAAGTTTTAGTTTGAAATTACGCCTTGCTTTTCGTCCATCTTTTTCTACATATGTACGTGTAGACACTTGCAAGGACACTTGCAAGGACTACTTTGAACTTATCGTAGTATGCATTACATTTATCTAAACCGTAGACTGACAAAAGTTGATAATGTCCCAAGTACATGCGTAACTATGTATCTTATGTTACATAATAGTTGTATATATATATATATATATATATATATATATATGTGTGTGTGTGTGTACACGTATGTATTATATTTATTTGTATTTAAATACATATATATGTATACGTATGTACATAAACAGGATATCTGGATTTTCCATACTTTGACAGTATGTTTTACGAGCTGAAATAAAATAAAAATGTTATGTAAACATAGTTTTTAAATGCTTTATTAAAAGTTATAACGAAAATATGAAATGCGTAAAAAACAATTTTATCCAAGTTTATTTCAAATTGTTACCGTTCATGTCAATACAAGTTTGAAATCGATGTAATTTTGAATTTAGCATTTTTTTACAAGGACAGAGAAAATTTTTTTTATTGGAAGATGTTCTTTCTATTCTAGCAAAAAAAGTTATAAATTCAAAATTATCGATATCGAACTTGTATTGACATAGATGAATGACAATTTGAAATGCAAACTTGGACAGAATGATTTTTTACACATTTTATATTTTTGATATAACTTTTTAATAAAGCATTTAAAGATTTATGTTTATATATATATAATATATTTTTGAAATAATAATACGAATAAAATAAGGTGAATGAAAGTATGTTTTTTTCTTATTTCAATTCATAAAACATATAGTCAAAATTTGTACGGAAAATCAGAGAACATGTATATAGGTCCTGTGTATAGATCATTACGTTAATAATAATTTGTTTATCCTTTATCACAATATAGCAAAACTTTATGTAGGTATATATGATATACACTATCGCTCAAAAGTTTGGAGCATCTACAAATTTTAGAAAGAAAGTTTAATAAACTTTATTTACTGACGTTGTAAATATATAAAAATATATGAAAGTAATATATAAAATAGTGTAGGTTAAAAAAAAATGAAAATTGATATTTTTAATAAAATAATAGTATCTGTAAAAAATCATGTTTTTAAAAACCATAGAATATCCTAAGCTTTCTCTCTAAATCTAAATCAGTGGATAATCACTGTTATCCTAAAGCCCAGTTTATACAGTGCGAGCTACTTACTAGTAAATCAGTAGTTGATTTGTGAACTGGATAGTCAGCTACTCAACCTTAAATAGTACCAGCCTTTATTATTATAAAATGCTACTAGCTACGAGCTACTAGCTTGCTAATAAGCCAATAGTATTGGTACTCCAAACTGCATGGTTAATATAGTCTCAGCTAGAGTAGTTTCTACTACGTACTGATTGGACAGTTACTGGCCATACTGATTTGTGCATTCACAGCCAATAGCCTATTTACATAGTGAGCAGCAAAACAAAAATATTTGAATTAACCTTGCTGGTTAATGTCCAACACATATTGTAAATAACTCGGCCAATCTGTTCACATGAAGCTAGTAGCTAATCTACTACTGACACTATCAATTCGCACCATGTAAACCGGGCCTTAGTATGCCACTAATAATCAATGAATGAAACGTGAAACCTAATCTAACTGATTTTGTTTTAGTGCTTATATTAAAAAATCTGTAATTATTGGCAAAAATCAACAAATAATACTCACCGTCCTTTCTGTAGTAAAGAATCTCGAAGTGCTTTTCGACGCCAGCAGCAAGGGCGTCTCGTAGGGCTGCAACCGCATGCGGTGATGTCATTGGTCCATGGAGGAAGTCGCAGACTGCTGGTCGCTGCATCACCTCGGCCCTTGAGAAGCCCGTCAGCCGACAGAATCCGTCCGAGCAATAGATAATGTGGCATAGTCCTTGCTGCGCATTCGCTACTAAAAAGCTTCGATCTGCAACAGATGCCAGATATACCTTGAAACGACTAATTTCTTTGCGAAATATATACGCTTTATCATTCTCGAAGTAATGAGGAGCTCTTCGATTTAACCTCAAAATTTGAGTGCAAATTTTGAGAGCGAAATTAAAAATGAAATATTTTGTTTCTAATAAGGTAATTCGAGGGAAGATGTCATAAAGAGGAAGACGCTTTGTTTATAATTTTTTCATAAAACGTGCGTTTGGCCATACTGACGCAAAAGCGTGTGATAAATAGTTGCGCAGTTATCGGCAGAGATGAACATGTTCATGACAAAGTCGATTGGTAAAGATTATACGAAATAGGTAGGTCATGAAACATGCTCTTTGTAATATTTGGTATGCTAATAGCTAAGGTCTGTATTTCGATGCTTAAAACCGAGCAAATGATATACGGTCGGCGTGATAATCGGCGTTCCTTGGAAGTCATGTGGATATAGATTATAATTTGTAATATTCTTATATGCGTAAAAGTTGCAATTGAATATTCCTCTTAAATTTGGGAATAAGATGATAGTAAACGAAACATAATTTTTCGTGCTTAAAACTCATTAAAACGATTTTATGAATTAAAATTTTGCATGTTTTATATAATTCGAAATATTTTAAGTTGTTACATCCTAATAAAATCCTCTTATTCTTTATAGATATTCTTCATAGATATACGATTTATATTTTACTTTTTATCTTATCGCTAGGTTAATATTTCCCTATTTTATCTTTATTTCGAAACCGAAAATCCTTTTCTCTTTTATAAGAGGGTATATTCAGTTTCTTTATTTAAACATTCAACCTAACAGATAGATTACGTTATATACTTTTATGCGTCATATAAATTATCTACAGATTATTCTAAAGAATGTCTAAGAATATCACACGATCTTTCTCTAAGAAGCCCTTCTATAAAATAACAAATATAAAAGCATACATTAACATTAATAATATTAAGTATATTATAGCGTTTAACGATTAAGTAATTAGCAGTAAAATAGAAATCTTCCTGAATGCGAGAACGAATATCTTTTTTTTCCCTTTTTCTTTTTCTAATAAAGTTAAATTAATTTTAAATATATGAATGTAGTGAATTCGCCTCGCATAAAGGATATTAAAGAAAACCGAATTTTTATTACTACAAATTGTTAAAACTCAACTATTACTTATTAAGAATAAACTTGTAGAGTGGGGAGTAGAGCTTACGCGGAGTCTTGCTGCTTTATCTCAAGGCAAGAAAGCATGAGTATAGGTTCTACCAAATTATGAGGAGTGTCGATTGGTTCTGAAAGGATACTCCCACACTCATTTTCAGAATATAAAAGGAGCTGTCAAAGACAGAAACAGTCCCTTTTTTCCCTTTTTTTCTGTCAATTCATCAGTCACCCAGCCAATCAGTCAGTCGGTTATTCAGACAGTCAGTCAGTTAGTTACTTAGTTACAGTTACAGCTGCAGTTATAATTATACAATCAAGGTGAGAGCTATCCTCGCGCTCCATCAGAACCTCACTTTTCTTTTTCATTGTTTTACTTATAGCATTTACTTATTTCAATAAACGAAAATATTAAATCGACGGAATCTCTAAATCTCTAATCGGTTACATACAAGTACATATACATATATGAATCTTCCCAGTGAACCGCATCCTTAACCGCACAATTTAATCTCCGATCCCCGAGTAAAGTGTTTAAATACATTGACTCAAAAACGGAGAAAATCTCAATAACATTAGACGTAACATAAGTTAATGAAATACTGTTTAAACAAATCAAAGTATGTCCAACTTACTTTCTAAATTCCACTCTTTCATATTTCAACAATTTATCATATCTTATGTGTTCTTATAACTTAAATCCTTGATTTATGAACTATAAATAAGTAAAACATATAAATTTATATTGCATCACATTATTTAATTGTTTGTGTCACCTTTTCCCATAGGAGGTAGCATCTTACCCGTATATATGTATAGGGCGAAGATGCCACTTTTGCAGGGTATGACATATCAATTTTTTTTAATAATACATCAAAAGTATAATTTATTGATTTGTATAAGTAAAGGAAGATTGTTAGAATATAAATAATATTTTTTCGTTTGTTAATTCAATAACATTAAGAAGTTATTCAAGAATAAAGGCTTAAATGTGGCGTCTTCATCCCCCCCCCTCTCCCCCCAATGACCTTAATAGCGATGGTCACGCGGTAGCTTCGTTAAGTCTACTGAGACTTCAATAGCTCATTAAGATAGGTAGCGATAATATATTTCCGGGGTATCTAAATTTAACATTCGCTGTAAGCCTATACAAGATGGACGCTTCTCTTATTAACAATAATCCGGGAGCGCCCTGGCATTTATATTTATCGCTCGTGCTCGCTACAAATTAACGCAAATGACCTATTCTGTCTGTACATACGTAGCTGCTAGTGGTGTGAGAAACTGTTATGAGAAACGAATAGTTTTGCTGTTAAAAATTTTGCTAGATACCAATAAAAATATAAAAATCTAAAAATATAAATTTGTTAGATCATCTAAATAATTGTTTACAATTATTAAGTACAGGGCAGGCGAAGTAAATTTTTTCTATGTATGGAGTTTTGGTTGGAGGAAGGAGGCTAAGGGGAGGGGTGACATTAATTATTTTAGACTGTCTTTTGACACATACACACACATCTATCTGAGGCCTTATTCTCACATAAACGAAAAATATATCTAATATAAATTGAATGTAAACTTCTGATGAGATATGCATGGAATTTTATAACTTAGAAATTTGTATATATGAAGTCCTGACCAATCCTACTGAAGTTCTGGTTAAATATTAAGGAAACAATGATAAATCAATCCCTTGAGTTAAAAATAGCATTTTATCAAGGTTGGATAATGCTAACAATAAGTTCAAAGTTAAAAGTTAAGTTAAAAAGTTAAAAAGTTAATTAATTTTAACTTCATTTAGTTACAATTTAGATTCTTAATTTTTTAACTTTATAAGTTATATTTTATCGGTAACTAAATATTAACTTTTAGTTTGATGTTTTAAAAGTTAACATCACGGTAATTGATGTTATGGATCCTATACTCGGATTACATTCTTATACATTCGTGTCGGAAATGTATTTTTTTAATTTTAAATAATTTCAAATATTTCGTTTATATTTAAACAAAGAATAAAGAGATTTGAAAGCGATCCTTCATCGTAATCTAAAATTGTGATTTTCTTGAAAAATACGCAGAAGTGCAATTTACTGATTTACAGGTATTACTTTTTAGTTTTTTAATTTAGTTAAAAAAAGTTAACTTGAAATTATGAAATAAAACAAATTTAACTTCTAACTTTTCAATCACTTTTTTTCCATTCATTTAACTTTTAGTCCAATTGTCACTATGGATTAACTTTGATCTTAATTGTAAGTTAAATTTTCAAAGCTGTTTACTTTAATTTAACCTAAGTTAAAAAAAAATGTTAACTTATCCAACTCTGAATTTTATTATTTAACTTTCAAGTGTATCAAAATGTAAAGCAATCTATCTATTTCTATTTGAATTTCGTTTCAAAATATACAACATTTGCACTTATAATATTATTAGTAAATAATAAACCAAAATTTGATCAAATTTATTACATTTCTTGAGTTAAATTCTTCCATTGTTTAAATTAACGACATATTGAACAGTAGCGACTTATAGAAATAATTAAAAATTATTCGAATTGAGGATAAAGGCGCTCAAGAGTACGCACTTTCTTTTTATGCTGCATAACATGTACAAAAATTCGATTTTGAACAGTAAAATGCTGCTTAAGCTATTTTTTACAGTTTGAACTAAAAGTATAAATTTGATATAAACACTCATTTTTGCAGGAAGTTCATTTTACTAAGAAAATAAAAATGCATATTCTTATTTCTTGACAAGTGTCTTCTCAAAAGTACGTATTATTAAAAAAGTGTGATGTGTGTGTCGCTTATTGTAAAAACAATATTGATTGACGTAAAAAAACATTTATTTTTAATGGAATATAAATCTTTATATATACTTGAAGTATTTTTTTATGTGCAGAATATTTTTTACGTAAGTAAATTTTCGACCATGGTTGATCTCAATCGATATGGGCTTAAAGCCAGTAGCTTTGGCACTAGATTCAATTTTCACCGGATTTAGAATTCAAGTACAAATCGTTACAAAATATGTAAGTTGTATCGTCGTTATCATCGGCATTGTTTCCATAGGCTGAATCAAATTTTCAAGTGCGTACTTTTATAGACAATCACATTATTTTTTACTAATATAACTGTATAAAACCTATTACATTGCAAATATTATGTAAATATATCACTAAATACGAAGCAGACATGCACACCATATAAATGATACAGACTCACAAAGCAATAATTTAACGTAAAAAACTGATAAATTTATTCGTGACAAATATAATTTAGTATATCTCCTTTATCGCTGTAACGATCACAATTGTCTTTCATACGTATTGGCTAACCAAAAAGGCACATTTTGTGTGAGTTAGGTATAGCTGCTGCGATTTAATAATTACATAAAGCTTAATACGTACTCTTAAACATCCGTAACAATCCATACTCTTAGACGGACTTATTCTATGATTTGACATCATGACATTCTACAGTGTAGAATATAAGCAGTGTTGTAAAAAGTGTTGACATTCTAATCAATCTCAGTTTAAGCGTCCTATTTAATTATTTTGATGGTCCGACAAAAATATTTTTAGCTATCTAGCTAAATTTTTAGATATTTTAGTTCTTTGTGTGTTTTTAGAAAATATCGCTTCTCTCCTTTGAAATCCGTTCTATCAAACATAAATAAGATTTATCCTGCAAAAAATTTATGCGTTATTTCTCGCCGCTAGTAACACGCAAACATAATATAAATTCAGTGGCTGATAAATTCTGGTCATACTTGTCAAAAATTTCACGATCGACGGAGATCAATCGTTATGGCAACGGATATGATTGACGAAATCGCCAGATCCGCTCAAAGAGCGTCCGCGCGACGACCTTCGTCCTAAATCCGGCGACAGTCCGAAAGTGCACACCATAAAATATTCTCGTACCGCGGCCATTAAGGCCGTCTATCACGCAACTACGAGTTGTCGGCTTCGTTGCAAGACTGCACGGATCGCCGTTATCTGTTACGTTCTTCATCGAAAAAGAATTATTCGACGCTGAATGCTAAACCGAGAGTGACTAAAGACCGATGCATCTTTTAACTCTCCCTCGAAGAGCGGAATAATCGATTTTATTTCCCGTTGACAAACCGAAATGCAGCGTCTTAACTGGCGACGCGACGTTGCAACCGCAATGCCGACGCCGACGTCGACATTCGCAGTCATTCGGAGAATTTATATCGAATGCATGTGACTCATTTATGCAGTTATGCGAAGCTTTGCAAATGACATTCTATGTAGAAACGCTTTTGAGGCATTCGCTAGCTTTCTGTTACCCAACTATGCAAGAAATCGCGCAGATTACGGACAGATAAAGTTAGGAATAAAAGAAGATTGTGATCTTAAAATATAAGTATTCTATTTCCTTTTTGCATATTAAAAAGATGTATTATGCTACTTGAAAATGTGTGTCACAACTAAAAGAATTAAATTTTTCAGAAAAAGTGAAAAACCATTTTTCAACTTAAAAAATTATAAATATGTATAATCATACATAAACATGCATAAATATTCATAAACATGTATAATTATATATGAAATATGTCCATACATGTTCATACATTTCATTGTTCTTTCTTTTGTAAAATTACTTTTTAGTGTAATAGAAGTAATAATAATAATATGAAAACAAAAAATAATTAAAAGATAATTTTCGCATTGTTTGTTTTAGAAAAAAAGTTTGGAAAAATGTAAAAAAATTGCTCATACATAATTATGCATAATTTTATATAGTAATTTTTTTACATTTCTTCAAACTTGATTTTTTTCTAAAACAAAAAATTATCTTTTTAATTATTTTTCATGTTTTCACATTATTCAGTATTATTATTTCTATTACACTCTAAAAAGTAATTTTACAAAACAAAAAAGGATATGAACACTATGAACATATTTCACTATGGACATATTTCACATAAAATTATACATGTTTATGAATATTTATGCGTGTGTATGAATGTTTATGCATGTTTATACATATTCATGCATGAAAAATTTTTTACCAGATAAAACCTAAAATATCCTTTTTTTTAGTCATAACGATTTTAATATTTTATAAAATTATAACAAATCCAGAATAATTCATCAAAAGTGAAATAATTCGAGATATCAATAATTAATATTTACCTCTATCAGCTAAAATGATTAAATTTAAAATAAAATTTCTTCATCAAAGATACGATCACCAAAACCGTTTTGCCTCTAAATGTTCTCTATAGAAAACTCTCCTTTTTTATTTACAAAAACAACATAACTTAAAATGTCATTCTTGTAGAAGGTATTATGATCTTTTTTAAACATTAAGGGCTGGTTATTCCATCTTCGGATAAATTATGTGAAAATTATTTACTTAATAGGTCTAGACAAACAAAAGAGTAAAAGAATGAAGAACATGAGAAAGTAAAAAAAGTAAGACAGAAATTTATCGAAAGATGGAACAACCAGATTACAAACAACGAAAGTGTTATTTGGTAGATGAACTGTGAAGTTAAGTTAGTTTACTTTTGATAATTGATAAAGTAATTTTTATATCTTACTTCATGATAATAATTAGAAAATCACATTTTTAGTTATGTTATATTATTCCCTCTAAAAGATAAGAGAATAATATATTTTTCAGGATTATTAACTTGTCAATTTAATTTGTGATATTACCTCTATTTTAGCTTTAGTTTAAGACTGTGTTTTAAGATTGGCAAATACATAATCGCACGCAGTTTGTTTGAATTGGAAATTATAAAACTAAGTTGTAAAAAATATTATTATATGCACCAAGATTCGCTTTGACCAAATATGACCTTCTTTACTTATTTGTTATATATATTTTTTTCTTATTTTAATCTTTCTTCTACAGCTAGCTAACGATGAATAGAAATTCTTATAAAAGATCTTAATTGAAAGGGGGAGGGAGAGAGAGAGAGAGAGAGAGAGAGAGAGAGAGAGAGAGAGAGAGAGATAAGGGAATAGAAAGATTAATTAAAACGAGCCGACTACGAATGGTAACATCCTAGACAGGCGCTTTCAGGGCGGTGGAACTACCGCGAGAAATAATGACTCACAAGCCCGATGCAAATTCTTTCAGTGAACTCTATTTTTAAACAGGACAAATATATTTTTGTTTCGAGCGAAAATTTCTTGCGATACTCCGCAGAATCACTGCAGTATTGCCAATATTACAAACGCATCTCTCCCGAGAACTAATTTACGGGCATCGTTTCGCGGATTGACGCAACCGCGTTTACGGATATTCCAAAATATCTCGGCAAACTTAGGGCGCGATATCGAGATATTAATACACGCGACCATTTTCAAGTGCATCTCAAATCCTGGGCGTTACGGCGCACCAGAATCCGGCAGAAATGTCAGTCGCGCCGAGCGCCGAACTGCTTTGCATGCCTCAGGCACCGCCACGTCGACCGGTGTGCCCTCGTATTCCACCGCGTTACGTACCTGAGCATTCTGCGAAGGACAATTGGGCTTAATGAAGTTGAAATTGAAAATGCAATGGCACGCGCACATGGTGTGCGCAGCATAAGATTAATCAACATCGCTTATGTCTCGAACAATCGTCACTTAACTCGTTGCGTGACTTACTTCGCCTCGTGTGTTGTGCTTACGGATTGTTATCGAATTAGCTAAAAAATCGAACTTCATATTGTTATGCAATTATTTTTTTTTTTTCAACAACGTCAAGGCATATGGAGAAATATACAGCATGTTAATGTCTAGCAATTAATTACCACGAAAACAATTAAATTTTTAATCTCAATCAGCTACTGTCACGGCATTAGAACATATTATAGCATATTATAACATTTTTCATTACCCAGAAGGGCAGGGTACACCGCGAGAGGAAATAATATTTAATAAAATACGTTCATAATAATGAGATAACTCTAGAGAGGAGAGAATCGCATGTGTAACATAGAATTAAAACCATATATATGAGTCTTTCATTTATTTTTTATCTCACAATTTTCCACCACGTGGAAAGGCGAACTTAATAGAATATCTTGGCGTATTATATAATAATTAAGTAGAAATATGATACTCTTTCAAATGACTGACGCGATTCATCGATTGCAAGACTGCAGTTTTCGCTAGGTCACTTGCGATTAAAAATACCTCGACAGATTAATTATTATGCTCTCATATTCCTCTTTCACAAACGTATTTCGTCCACCTCTTCTTCGAGAGAAATGATCACGATATACAATAAAGTTAATTAATATTACGAAGCGCGTTTGGTATACGATCATTTTGAATATTGCGTGACTAGACTCTCTTTGTTAACCGAGATGCTTGAGATACGACACTGTATTACGTTACATCAAAATGCTAGTCAATATGTAGTTTTGATTTCATGCTACTCAAGAAATTTCTCGAATCGCATGTTATTACCTCTTAACTATAAAGTCTGTTTAGGCAAAATGATTTTCTTAATATCATTATGAAATCACTTATGTATTGTGTTACACACTTAGAGAAAAAGATAGTGGTGACAATTATGAAAGTTTAATAGATAAAATTCTATGTTGCGATTTTTTCTCTCTAGTATTATTTCATTATTAAGAAATAAATCCTTCCGGATGATGGAAAATGTTATTGTGATATGTTTGTGTAGTTCAATAAACTATTTTATAATTATTGCAATATTGCATCTATAAAATAGTTTATATTCAACTACACACATTAATTCTACATACTAAACTTGTATAATTGTCATTACCTTTATAGTTGCTACTATTATACATTTCTCTTATAAATAAATCTATCGAAGTAGTGTTGTTTTCCGATTTCTTTCAAATTTGGTATAAATGGTAGAACTGTAAAAAATATTTTACCCATGCTTTTCTATTTTGACCTATAAACAGTTTTAAGGGTAGTTACTACCCTTTCAATTTTTACTATCTTAACTATTAAACTGATAATAAATATTTAACAGTTGAATACAAGATATGCAGGGAATTTTTGGATTATGAAAATTCTTGATTACGAATATAAAATCAGATTTGCAAAATTATTTGTTTAGATAAAAAGATATTTTAACGAATTGATAAGAGGCTGAAAATTGAAGGATAATAATTGCTCTTAAAATCATTTATAGTAAGATATTTTTATAATTCTATATTTACGTGAAAGTTGAAAAAAAAAACGGAAAGTTATTTGGATAGGTTTATTTGTTAGTGTCCTAAATTTTACGTAAACATGTCCGCACCGACACGGTATAATATATCTTTAATTTTATACAAACAAGTTTATAACGGTATAATACTATTTCTTATTTCCTCGATCAGTTTCAAACGAGGGCGCCAGGTGCGGTTGAATGGTCCTGCTAAGTGATTTAGATCAAGAATTTACAACTACCGAGAGAAACATTGCTCAGAAACACTTCAAGCAGCATGAGTAGCGTTTTAATCTTGATTAAATACTGTGTTTCTATGTGCTTCATCCGCAACCTATGGAGAAGCATTGTTTGCTATTATGTAAGCGAGATTGATTATTCGTATTTTTTTACCTACCTAATGTGATGAAACTGCAGAGGCGATAAGTAGATCTTATCAATTTTATCAAAGAAATATTTGAATTTTTAAGTTCAAGATATTATCTTGTTGTACTATTGGTTTTCATTTTTCGTGATCTTGTGATGGAAACGAATAAAAATAATTTCTGTCGTATAATCTCTATCGTTATTACGATATTTTCTTTTTCAGTTCTTTATATAATTTATATTCGTGAATTATGTTAGCAAAAAAATATTAGAAAACGATATACATGATTAAGCTTAACAAGACACTTATTTAAAAAAAAATGTAGATACAACAATCCATTTTATTTAATTTATGATCTCTCATTATCGTTTGCATTATCATTTGCATATGTATATTTCAACACGTATTGAGCATACAGTTACTTTATGCATGGATGTAATTAAAATTGCACTTTGCGGGAATAAATTATGTTCTCGCTATTATAAATATAATCAAAACGTCGCATTAATTTTGATAATGCGAACTGTATTCGAACATTTTAGTGTATTCTTTTAGACAATTTTTCCAAGCAACTGCAATTTTATCCTCGACTGAAATATCAGTATCTTTATTTCGATATTCTTTACCGGGAGTGTTTCGCCCATAAAGGGATTGCGAAGAAAATCCACGGTGTAAAGTGAAACTTTCACGGTAACCTCGTGAATGTTTTTGAAAATCGCTTTAAATTATATTAAATGAATCAATTTCGAAGGGAAATTCGAGATCGAAAAGCAACGATATACGTGAAAGTAGTAATCTACTAAACGGAGACCACCTAGGACATCTTTTTACGTGATGCATCGTGGCAAGTTTATCGGCCGTACACTAGAAATAGAATTCGCCGACTTCGCATCGACGACAGGGCTGTTATGGCCCTTTGCCAAGGATGTCATTTAGTTGTAAGAGCTGCTTCATAGACTGCACTCCTTCGATTGATTGTTCGTGTTCTCGTCTCTTTGAACCGCTATCTTAATCGTGAACGACTTGCCGTCTCGAGCAATACTTCAAATTTTTAATTACGGCCGGTTTTTTGATTAATTAAAAAAAATCGATTTATATACACATATATATATATATATATATATAAAATAATATTATTTTTTACGCAAACACAAGCTCGAATTCCATCAATAATATTAACAATGTTTTTCTTTAAATTTTTTAAATTGGTCAGAAAAACATTGTTAATAAAATTGATGGAATAAAACTAAGATTACGAAAATAAATATTTCTAAAGTCGTAAAATCGAATAAAATCGACTAATAAATAATC
>NW_011627445.1:57701-98215 GCF_000204515.1 Acromyrmex echinatior
TGTCAAATTGTTCTGTTCAACGGAGGACATCGACGAAGAATGCAGCTCGTATTCGGTGCCAAGAACGCATTTGCGTTATATACTCGCGACACAGAAGAAAATAGAAGTTCTACGAAAGAAGGACAACTTTAAGATCTGCGAGATGTAACTCAGCCATCGGAATATTTTGGGCGTCTACGTCATTAGAAAACATAAAGTTATCATGGAAGTTAACGAAGGGAGTATCAATGTTGAGCGCGTTTCTGTCCAACAAAATTGTAACGTTTCGTTATAAACGGTGGTTCGTTAATTGCGTATTTTAATGCAAAAATTGGTGCTTTGTCGTCAATATTTCATCGATGATGTATGCATAAAATTGATTCAAGATTCGTCAAACGCGCGATTTTGTTTTATGTGGAAACCGTTTATTTTAATCCCTTGGATTATATCTTGACCATAAATCAAGATATAACGATAATTCGATATTAAACTGTCGATTTCTGTCCAAGGAAAACAAGTTTGATAAAAACGCTGCTGTGTCTCCTGCGAAAAACGATCACTTTTATTAGTGACCATTGATGCTCAATAAAGTCTGGACTCATATGAAGGTCGGACAAGTCGAAGGAAATCGTGGCGAGAAATAATAAACCTGATCGTCTGGTCTTGAATATCACACATAAATTCGAAGTCGCAAACAAATTGAGAAGAGTGCAATAATTAAGATTTGTCAAGACAATTCGATGACATTGAGACCGCTCGTGGAGACAAATCGCAGCGTTTCTGCGATAAAAGCAGCAGTGTATGCAAGATGATTTATGAATTAAATCGGAAATCTTTGCGCGTATTTCCGGATGTACGAATGAAATATGGATCATGTTCCCAAAATTCCTTGTAAACATAAATTTTATATATTCGGTCATATTTCGTTCACATAAGTACATATAAAGTTATATTGATATCAACGACGAATAATAATTTTTTAAATTATAATGTTAGAATATATGACATCTCAAATGAGGATTTTTCAAGATAAAGTGTAATCTAATAATAATAACAATTAATTATAACTGCGGGAAAGTGAGAGTAAATAACTGCACGGTAATCAGTGTGTCATTAAAGATATAAAGTATATTTAAAATTTACTATTTATTATGCAACGCAAATAAATAATCGATTGTATTTTTCATTTAATCATATCGCGTAGTTATTTACCTCTCAATTGTCCATAACTATACTTATAATGCAATTCTACAAATCATTGCTCAATAGATTTTACAGTTGTAGTAATAATTTTATTTTATATAAAAAAATTATTTTAGTTTACATTAAAAGTTTTAATTTATAATTTTTGACATTTGCGAAGGAAACTAAAATGCAACATATAAAAATTAGATTTCTAATGGATTTTTCAAAGACTGGAATAACATTATATGAGCTGAATATCTAAATATAATAATTTATTTAATTATGATGAATAATTAAGATGATTATCTTAATGATTTTCATGATATATCTTTAATTCATGATAATTTTTCAAGATAAAGTACGTGTTATCCTTATAAGACACAATAATAAAAAATATTCTAATTGAGAGAAATGCATTTTTGACATTTGCAAAGAAAACTGAAATGCAATTATCGCTCCACTGCTGAACGCTGCAGGCATATTCGTCCTGTGCTAACGCAATCTTCAAAGCTGTTGGACCCGCTGGCAAAAGGAAACATACCGAAATTAATGATCTCTTCCAAGCCTTTCGTACGATCGAGTAAAATAAACAGCTGATCCATCTGGTGGCAGCAAGACGGTGCAAAAGAAATAAAAATGATAAAACATCAGCACATGTCTAACGATCTATTTCGCGCCGTCTGCAAGATATATTTTTGTTCAATTCCTTGCATGTGACATTTGAGGACACGACAAAAATCCACGGACAAAATCTCGTACGTATCAAGTGCCAAATTAAACAACACTAGGTATTCATGCCATTATAGGACGGTAATAATAGTACGGACTATTATTATCGTCCTACAACGGACCAGTAAAGAGCACGTATTGCAAAAAATTTAATTAATTATTGTCATAGTGAAATTATGACAATTACAATGTTAATTTTGGGATTCACTATTAAAGATGTATGTATATATTTTTATGTAAAGTAAAGTTATAATTTACAAATAAAAATGATTTTCTTTAATAATTAAACAATTCGCAAAAGTTAGAAATAAAGTTAAGTTTGTACAATATTTACATAATAATTTCGTCAACAAGCATACAATTTTTTAAAGCTATATTATCAATAATACATATTTTACGTATTATTAATATTACATATATACAATAATACATATTTTATATTTATAATATTGCAAAAATTTTCCGTTTTTTTACATAAAAATTATAAGATACATTGTTATTATTATTTTTAATTTAATACAAACATATATTTACACATTTAGAGATAAAAGTACTAATTTTTGTAAAAACGCATAATTTTATACATTTATTATAAATTATGTAATTTTCATAGATATTATTAATGTAATTTTATATAGACTTTTTCCAGTGCACATTGCGATGCATAAACGAACATGTCATTCTTTTTTGGGTACTACATATGTTAGAAAAACATTTTTCTAACACTTAACAAATCTGAAAGTTGTCACCTTCCTTATTCAAGTTTATTTTCCATGCAGAAGTATCCTTTACTATGCTCTGAATTTTTCTCAAACTCAGAGTAAGCAACTTGATGTGCGGATATGTATTTGAAGACTAAGAAATTGACGTGTTTGACTGAACTTTATTCTTCAAAACGCGCGTGCCGTCCCACGAGTCCGCGTGGACTTGTTTGCTAGAATATAAAATTTGCTAGAATATAAAATTGCTCGTAAAAATATGCGAATTATTCGCAACGAGTTTGACGATTTATTTGTTGTTCAAAGTCCGTCGCTGAGAGACGATGATTGGAACGCATGGTTGTCACGTGAATGGAACAATCCCTGAGTACTTAACTAAAATTAAAAATAGGTCCACACGATGACATAATATTTTTGCAATATTTACGACCCGTACGATATCTTATTTTTCTTGCTAGAAGATACTCTCGATATAAAAATGCGATGTTTGGCGCCGCGATGACGCCAACTTGTGATCTGCGTATGTGCGACGATCATTGACTGTTTAATCGTTGAACTATTTTTTGCCAACCTCCATTTTAAAATTTTGAATCGAAATCGTGACTCGATACTTTCAGTTTACATATTTATTAGTACATATTTATTAACAAGTTAGATTGTGGAGAACAAATTAATGAACATATGAATTTTTAAACATGGATTACTAAATGAGGAGAGTATGTGTAAAATGTAAGATTTCTAGCAGTTTCTTATAGAGGAGGTAATAAGAGCCAAAAGAGAAACAAAATATTAAAATTGTTCTAAAAATAATATTCTTTAAAAATATTATTCTTTAATAAAACTGTTTTTTAAATTTCTTTTTCGTTATATTGTAGAATGTTTAATCAATTTAAGGGGTAATGACATATTTTATAGACAAAACTTGTATAATTTTTTCTTATTAATCCCCATATATCGATAATTTGCTACAATAACGACTCAACTAAGAAACAAAGTTTCAATATTTTGAATTATTGAAATATTATAATATTAATTTTAAATACAATTTTAATGTAATAATTAATTATAAAGAAACAAAAATTGCTATGTTCTTTTAAAATTCCTGTATGCTTTCTTGCCGTTTTTTTTCTATAATTAAAAAATGACAATTGTTTAGTTATGTAGCCCATGAGTGTCACAAGTAATATAACAATATAATCACGGATGACGATCGTTGCAAACCATCATTTATAGAAAAAAGAATCTGGCGGATGCTTGAAGACTGTAGAGAATTTTAAATATCCTTTCTGGCAGATGTCCAAAGTTTTGTGAACACGAATTTACACGCGCGGGTGTGAATGCGTATGCGTGCATCATGTACGTAGGTCGTGTCACATAAGCGAATGTGAGGTCCTTGTGAATCCACCGACTATTCATCATGATTTCCGCCAAGTTGCCGAAGTCATTGTCACTGGTAAGAACCTATCATATATAGTGATGTAATCACTACTTTTTTTATATGTGGCGATTTTTGAGAGATACAAAAGTGGGTCAACCCGAGATTGTCGAGGTCTCGCAATTTCTAATCGACCCTGATCCACTCATTTCGATGAATCAACTCGCTGTCTTTTGCGATACGTGGTATATTAAAAAAAAAGTGCTTGGTATAATATTTATGATTATAGGTAATTGGATAGTAAAATAATTATGGTTGGGAATCCTTTTCAATATACACTGTTATAAATTCATAATGTCAAATTATACTCAATTTGAGTTTTTTTCCCATCATTTTTATAGGCTACCACTGCTTCTACTCAATATGTCGTTAATTTAACTAAAACAATGGACTTAAACAATTTAATATTCAAGAGAATGTTTAAATTTAACTCAAATTTAGTTTATTATTTGCTAAGTGCTTATATGGTGTTATTTACTTTGCAAAAATAATTGCAGAAATATTAATTTACATCTTGCATATATATATATATATATATATATATATATATATATATAAATATCAGTCAAAATTTGTAATTCCCAGATAGATAAAAAAGCAGTTGTTATCGAAAACGATGATATAGAACTATAATATTTTAGGAGATATACATATACATGTATATATATATATATTATATATATGTATATATTAGGATGGTTGTTATTTCAATTTTTGAAATTTGATCTGGACACTCCTTAAAGTGGTTCAATATCTCAAAAAGTGACACTAGATTTTTCTGATTTTTTGAACAATTTTAACTCGTGCCACTGGGACACGGGTAAGCGGAAAAGCACCTGTGTGGACAAAATTCGGCTGACGCTCTAATTCTTAACCATTTTTAAATTTTTTTTTAATTTGCTCGAAATTGATTGAGCTATAAGCTCATTTTGCATAAAGAAGGATATTAAAAAGAAGCTGATTTCTGTTCAAAAAGATATAAGTAAAAGGAATAGCATTTTTTATAGATTTTTAGAGATAACCTCCTGAATACGATGACGTTAATAAAAAATTCGGGATCGATAGGTAACATCTTGAAAATTAAGCATGAATATGATATGTTTAAAGAAATTTCAATATTCTTATTTATTTTTCAAGGTGTTTCCCATATGTTACGAACTTTTTAATAATTTTATCATATTCAGGAAATCAAAATTTACAAAAAACACTATTTTTTTACTTACATCTTTTTGAGCAAAAAATATGTTCTTTTTGGATATTAAAAAAGGACCGAGTTTTGCCCAATGGAGTATAAGTAAAAAAAATAATGTGTTTGTATAATAAAAATAAAAAAATAAAAAAGTTATTTTTATGTAGAAATGTAATTTTTAGTACAAAAATTGCCTGAGTAGCGGAAGAAAACAATTGCCTGAGTAGCGGAAACCTTTTATAGGAATTTTTCTGTTCTTACAATCAAGTAATTTTTTAATCTGGTCTCAAGAAAACTGAAAATTTCGATTGTTGTAACCAAAATTCAGTTACAAGGACCGAATTTTTTTCCGTGTAGAAATTTCGCCGCGATAGCGGCTCCATTAATCGGAAAAGTGTTAAACCAAAATGTGCACAATTATTATATAATCTGCTGCACACAATTACTTCACTTTCCCTTATCTGTAAATCCACTGTTACTGACATGAGATATACCTCAAAATATTTGCAGGATCAGTTGCACGGCATGCATGATCCCTTGATTTAAATTCTCTAGATTTTTATCTGCGAGAACACTTAAAATCCTTATAATTAATTAAGTATAATTTATAAAGTTCCAATTGCCAATAAAGATGTACCAATAAAGATACGCAGCTTTAGTGTTTGTGACACCATTCGCAATTGCTTCGGAATCTTTGAAAGAATTACTGTGACAGTCCATGACTCGACATATCCAAAATGAAATAGGAGACATTTCAAACATTTGTTATACTTAATTAAAAATTGAAAATAAATATTAAATAATAATAAATATTACTATTTTATTTTCCCCTATTAACACACATTTTTTGAGCGATTTAGTAACAGTTTGAAGACATATGTTCATATAAACTTTTTCATGTTTGGTATGGGCAGTTCAACCCTGAAGTTCTCTTTTTTTTAGTTACACCCTATGTATTACACGCATTTACATTATATATATATATATAATTTTAAAGTTAAACTTGAGAGCTCCTCTATACATTCGAGAACAAATAAGTCTCATTGTTTAATGAACTGTTTAAACCCTACAAATTGTAAAAATGCTTTGTTTATAAGATATTCGACTGTATTCAGACTTTTAGTTCACCCTACGCGTACGCACAGATATGCGCTCATATATATATATAAACAAAGTATTTTTGAGAAAAATATTTCATACATACAAGTTGTAGGGTTTAAACAATTCATCAAATGATGAGACTTACTTGTTCTCGAATATAAGTATAAAGGAGCTCTCTCGAGTTTAAAATTTTGAATAAAAATCTTCATTTTTTATTCATTATTCTTGTAGCTGACATCAAGATCTTTTTTAAGTACTACTATAAAACTCTTTTTGAATAACCTTTTTCTTATAAAATGAAAATGAGAGGAACAACAATCAACGGCCTTGATTTTGACAAATATTATCAAGGTATTTGTATGATCCTGAATAACATTAGGTTTTAATTGTCGGACATCTTGGATAACGCTAATGTTAGCGGTATATTTGAATTTTGGCAGCTCATATCGCGAAAGGTGCGTTCGGGGAGACATTATTCACGCTATTAGCGCTATCAAGCTGTTCGAGGAGTTACAGATAGCGCTAACAGACACGATCATGACATCACTAACGGTAACGTTTTACATCATAACGGCACGCTATCAATGCTATTCTTTCCGAGGTAGTGTATTGGTAGCGTTTGCAAGTTCCGTGAACGACTCTAGCGTAGCGTAACGTTGGTAACGTTTAACATTCGTCGAGGTTAGATTAATGATCGAGGGGATTCTGTTCTCAAGTGGCACCAAACTTTTCTCTCTTTAGAATTTAATCTAGTAAACATACGTAACGTGTAAATATTAAATTTTATCGTAGTGAACGCAATCTCAATTTCAATCTCTGCAATTGATGACTTGCCACTAGGTTCGAGTAAACGTAATTCTTGCTTGTGTAAGTATCATCTTTAACTTTTCAAAGTTTCAGTTCAACTTATGTATTCGATTTAATCACAAATGTGTAGAAGATCGGAGACATCTTGTTACTAGTGATTTTTTATTCCCATGTGCGAAAAGAAGTTATTATTGCGACAGGGTATTCCACTATAGATGCCTAAGGTCCTAATTGATTAGACCAATACGTTTCTTCTCGAATCGATAACAGATCAAGAATTCCTTCTTTTATCTGATTAATTTACTCAGTGTAACTATTAATTTTTTTTATCTAGTTTACATCGTTCATTGCAACGGCAAATCATCATAGAGATTGCAATTGAGATTGCGTTCTGTTATCCACTACGAAAAAATCAAAAATTCATGTTACGTATACTCTACAAAACTCTAAAAATTTAAATTATAAAGAGAAAAATTTGATTGATGGTTGATAACAGAATTCCCTACATTAACTTAACCTCGAATATTAAATTTCTCTGTTAAATGTTACTAGGTTGCATTCCATTTCACACATGATGCGCAAGATGCATCATTTACCCTTGTTGTTCACCGAATGTTGAACAATTAACGCTACGTTAGAGTCGTTCATGGAGCTTGCTAACGCTCTCGCGTTATTTCACGAACAGCATTAGTAGCGTTTATATTCATAGCGTGAATAGCATCTCCCTAAACGCATCCGAAAAGGATTTAATCAAAAAAAAATTGAACTAAAAGAAGTTTCATTGTGGATAATATTTTAAAAAGATCTCGATGTCAGCTACAAGAATATTAAATATAAAGTAGGAGCTTCCATTCAAAATTTTAAAGTTGATCTTGAGAATTCTTCCATGCTTGCACTCAAAATTAAATAAGTCTTACTGTTTGATGTTTAAACATTACAACTATCGTATTTTTTCAAAAATGTTTTATTTATGAGATATTCGACTGTATATACGGACTTTCAATTTACCCTATATATATATATGCATATATACAAGATGTCCCTATTTTAATGTCCTATCCCAAATAACTTTTTTATTCTTGATCTTAGAAACAAATATTTCAGACAAAAGTTGTGTGGCTTTGAGGGGGACATAAGAGTGTGTCATTAGTTTCATCTTGAATAGTTGCTTGAAGATCATGTGAAGGTTATCTTCAATTTCTTAAACGGAACTCCCTACTTTTTATTACACATTTTTGTAGATCCTCTCGAGAGCTTTCCGAAACACTATAATAAAATATATCTTCATTAAGTACTTCTCGAGTTATAAAGCTCAAATTTTACAATACCGCCGGCATTAGCATTACGCAAGGTGTCTGACCGACGACTAAAACTTCTTGAATGTTGTTCAGAATCATGTCCTGAATAACATTTGTCGAGACCAAGGTTATTGGAGGTTGTACTTCTTTTCATTTTTGCACTAAAAATTCATTTTTACATAAAAATGAAAATTAAAGAATTTCCCATACCGCCAGTTACCAACTCCATGAAATTCTAAGATGAAAAGCTCTCTACCAAAAAGCGATTTGATGAGTAGAATTTGAATGGTGAGATATTGAAGTTGACGAATAAGCGCACGTGGAATTCGCGGTCAGGGTCAGCTCAACTGAGACTGGCGCGAGGCACTTCAAACACTTGGATCGTATCAAAGCCTGTTTTTTATTTCTCTTTGCATTTAATTTAACTAATTAGTTAAAAATTATTTAAAATGCATCAATTGTTGTACTTTTGTTTTAAAAACTTGAAAATTGTTTAAAACATCCGCAAATAATTTGAAAACAATAAAAATTATTTATAAAACGTTAATATTGTATTTAACAAATATTAAAAAGATTTAAACAAACAAATATCGAAATTGTGTAAGCCAATTACAATTATATAAAAAAGTTTATTATTGCTTTAAAAATAAAAAAAAATTTAAATAATTCATAATTGCTTAAATAACTAAAGAATGTAAAAAGTGTTTCAAAATTCTGCAATTTAAAAATCCCAAAAATATTCAATACAATCTTAAAATTATTTATTTTATTATTAAAAAATCTTATTATTGCTACAAAAACCTAAATATTAATTAAAATAATAAATACAAATACTTTCAGAAACTAAAAATTATTTAAAATATCTTAAAATAGTTTACAAAAAGTTAAAAATTATTATGAAATTCTGTAAATATTTTTTATTGCTTTAAAAATTGAAGAATTATATAAAATACTTTAAAATTGCTTTAAAACTTTTAAGTTATTATTAAAATCTTCAATTTACTGTTAAAGAATACTAAAAATTGTATATTAAATATTAAAATCGTTTTTTTATAATAAAACAATAATAAACTTTTTTAAATAATTGTAACAATGCTTACATAATTTTGAAATTTATTAACCCTCTTTAATATTCCAACAATATTAACGTTTTATAAACAATTTTTATTGTTTTTAAATAATTTGCGGATGTTTTAAACAATTTTCAAATAAAGTAAATTGATGTATTTCAAACAATTTTTAACTAATCAATTAAATTAAATGCAAAGAGTAATGAGAAACACGCTTTGGCAACGATGCAAATGTCTGAAGTGTCTCGTGCCAATTTCAGTTGTGCCGATCCTGACCGCGCGAATTCCATGCACGCCCATTCGTCAACTTCAACATCTCACTATTCAAATTCTACTCGTCAGATCGCTTTTTCGTAGAGTTTTTCGTCTTAAAATTTCACGTAAAATACGATAATAACTGATAGTACGTCAGTTCTGAAACACTCTCTCTGTGTGTGTGTGTGTGTGTGTGTGTGTGTGTGTGTAAAATGAAACTCCTATAATGTTACAGTAATAATTTTAACACAGTGTTATTTTATAATTGTAGTCACAAATATCTTTTTTTTCAATGTATCTACTTATGATAAATGTGTTTCAATTGCCAAAAATAAAAAATCGCCCGTTGTAAAAATGACAAGTAGAAACGACAGAAAAATGAATAATTATGTATGTACATATGCATTACATAAGAAATGTTCAATGTATGAATTGCTGAAAATATTATTAATAATGCTATATTTACGATATATATTTAATAATTTTGGATATACTAATTTTGTATACTTTTTTATCATATTTTAATGTCAACAAACATTTATGTGCTACACGACAAATTGCGAGATTTGTCGCAATTTTTCATTTTAGGCGAAATAGAAAAATGAATAAATGTTCTTGAAGTTTCCTATTGATTTTGACTATGTCAATATCTATAAAAATTTCTTTAGTCAAAATTTTCGAGTCGCTCGTTGTGCAGCGCGACCGTTTGATGTGTAAAAACGTCATGAGAGGCGAAACGCGTTGAAAAGTTCAAAGGGATTTGAAACGGCGGGATTTAAGTGGCTGATTGATCTGCCGATTTTTAGCGTTCACAATTGTGAGATGTCAGAAGGACTTTCAAGTAGCTAAAAGGATTCCGCTTAAAATCAATTATTTTAGCCTTTGAGCAACCAACTGTGAAATCTAATTTTCGTTTTACATTAATATTATAATTTTTATATAAATTAATACTACAATTTAAGAAAAGGTATCATCAATTAAAATTCATGTTAAGTATTTTAATGGATATAATTTGTGTTCAAATTTTGCATAATATACACAGAAAGAATGGTTTTGCTAAAGTACTTAAAAATTTACTAGATACAGACCTTTTTTTTGCATTAGTAAAATAATTATAAAAACGTTTGTTGAAATATTAATAATAATACTGTAAAAAGTTTTAATGAGTATTGATAATAATACTACAAAAAGTTCTAACAAGTAGTTTAAACGTCTTATGTAATTATTTAAATGATCTAAACAAAATTATTTTTAGACCTATATTTAGTTGAATATTTAAATTCCCTAGCAAAACCGTTCGTTCTATATATATAAACAACATAGAAAGCAATATCGTTCATTTGCTATATCGATATAATTAAAAAATTGTCATTGCTTAGTAAAATTGCTTGTAAAAAAGAAAAACAGGAAAATAAAGAAAAAAAATGCTTATTATATACTTTTATTCCATTTATTACATCAAAGATGCATTTTAAATTACAATTACAAAATTTTAATGATTCAAAATATTTAAATTTAATTTTTCTTTGTTTTTTTAGTTGTGTCATTTTATCAAATGATATTTCAACGTATTATTCGCACAACGTACAATAATCGGAATAAGTCATGTATTGGCTCGAGTTGATCGTGGACACACAAACGCAATTTTCGAGTGACAGCGTGTCTATTGTCTCTGTCGACAAATTGGAATAACAGATTGTTATTTATTGTCCCGCGGGATTAAGTAGTTTCGTGATAAAGAATTTCAGTGGAGCTTAATTACTACCGCAAAACGGAAAGGGAATTCGAAGCGCCGCAATTGTCGACTTTTAATAGCTTCGTACACGAAAAGAGAAGCTCGTGCCAGGTTCTCGGTATCACACGTTATTGGATTCAATTTCCATCCTTCGTCTGTCCTGCGTGCATTCTGGAGTATTTGCGAATGAACCTGGCGTATGTCCTTGACACGCATAGCATTCGAACGTGATTAGTATCTACTGAACGATGGACACGGCATTCTATATAATATCGTAATTTAATTGCGATTTGGAAAATCTTCTATCTTATTGATTTTATAATTTAGATATTTCCTGAGAAAACCGTAATTTAATATCGCGAATGCGAAATGCAAGCTTGATTGAGAATTATATCCTGTAATCTCATTAAGGATAAATGTTTTAACGATATTCATATTTCAAAGAGTTTAACAATCTTATTGGGTTTTTCCGGTTTTAATAATTCTTTGTATACAAAAAACAATATATAGGTCATAAGTCAAGTTGGGCTTTTATATCAGTATCGAGACATTTACAAAATGTGATATCCTTTTCAATATAAAGGTCGAAGAGATAGGACTCTATTTCGAACTTTCGCAAATTTCAGGAGTTCGCAGATTTGATTATCGCAAGAAAATAATCAAATATGTATATCCTTTGATATAGAACGTATAAAATAAAAAACAGCGCGCAGATTCAAGCTGAGAGCTTTTGCAGATCGATCAATTATAAATGGAAATTAAATCGATAAGAAAAAAACAAACAAAAGAAAGAATCCTATTTTTAGTCGAAACGGATCTCGATGCTTAATAATATCCCAGCTTCCCGTCTTTTCGGGACGAGCGTCTTACCACCAAGCATGTGCCATGGAAATATTTGTCAACAATAACAATAAAGTAATAGTAAGAGAACATTTTTCAAGGAGACGTGTGATAAACAATTATAAGTGAAAATTAGATCGATAAGAATCAAATAAGAGAAAGAATTCTACCTTTGGTCGAAATGAATCTTGATATTCAATAATATTCATATACAAATTTGCAAATTTTGCAGTTCTTAAGATTTGATCAATTATTAAAAGAAAGAATCTTGCGTTCCACAGGAGGTCGACGAATTGACAAAAGTTTGCGCCGATTTTCCTGATATTCTTTAAACTGTTTAATTTTTTGCGACGTAGCATTATGATACCGTCCGCGTCGCAGTGAGATGAATCGGTCCGGCGACGTCGTATTCGATTACCGTTCAAGAGGACAGGTGAAGAATATCGAATACACGTGGAGCGATCTGTCGTAAGAGTCGTTAGGTCATGATGATGATAAGCGGCGAGGGAGGTGATGGAAAAGAAAAAAAAAAGGTAAATGCGCCGAGGCGGACAGTCGTTGCTGTAGAAGAGATGTCAGATTAGAAGCCACGGCTCGACTGGCACACATACATATTTTTTATTATATAAATTGGCGCACGAAGGTCTTCCCTCTAGAGAGAAGTTATCGCGTTAATGTCTATTATCACGTATCCACCCTCGCGCTTACCGCAGATGAATTTATGCGTGATTTCGTCGCATGAACTTTCCCCATGAATGTCAACGACTGTGTTGCGGAAAAGAATGAAAAATGAATGAGCTTGAAGACTGATCGTATGCTACTAATGTATTGATACAAAGTATTCTTTGAAGAATATAATCGGAAAATTGTACGAAACTATTTCGACAATTATTTCTCAATAAATGTTAATTTCTCAAATTATTTCCGCAATATTTTGATATATACGAGATCATTATTGTGACTACGTATATTTTTCTAAGAATTTATCTTTCCTCAATTACAGTTTGACAGTTAATATTTTTTTCAATTTTCAACATTAAATAATTGATAATTACTCGTATCTAGAGATGCAAAAATACCGTAAAATTCAATCTTACAATTAGTTACGGTAAAATTCCGGTAAATTGGTTATTTTGATAAAATTTGTTTCCTATAATTTTATGCACAAATAGACTCTATTTTCGTTCTTATGTATAAAATTTTAAAATTAGATGATATATATTTTTTTCTTCTATTTCTATCATTTAATTAATTAATTATTTAATTTATTTAAAATTTAAAATTTAATAACTATAAAATTAAAATCATATGACGGATAAAATTATTTTTAATATCTTGTGATTTTTCAAATTACTTGATCTTTTTCAGTAGGATATAATTTAATTGAAACAAAACTGACTAAACGTGTCAATTAATATAAATATAAATAATATATTTTTGTTTGATATATGTGATTATATTATTTTTGTTTTTACTCTAGTAAAAACATGACAGTCGTTAAAAAGTAAAATAGCAAGCAAAAGTATTATAATAAGTTTATAAGGTATGAAAAATATAATATAAGATTATGTACCTGTCACACTTTTTGTTTTAAAAATTTTAATAACAAATTTATTTGAAGTTTCTCTAGTTACTACGTATCTATATAGTTTCTTAATTATTCTATCAATATGTAATTATGTAGTATCGAAATGAAAATTTAAATTAAATAAAGTATTTTTCAACTTTTTAACTTAATGACTAAATACTCTTAAAAATCAAATTACTTTATCTTTATAATTTTTTTAAATTACTTTTACCAGCCTCCATAAATTACTGACTTTACCGTAAATTATTGAATAAATTATCGTAAAATTTGGTCATTTTAATGTCTACTCGTATCACATTTAACTATCGATTTGTAATAAAAAAAAGAATTTGTAAAGATTGTAAGCGTTAAGGATAAATTCAATCGTGCCGCGAAGAAATCGGCAGTCGCAATCCTGCAAAAGTTGTTGAACTGAAATCCAATACATGGAATTGTTATCCAATCACATTACGAGCCTCACTTTTCTATCGTGCCGATAAACTTGACGCCTCCGTTGGACGTAATCTCATCGAATTACGACCATTCACTTAATGAGATTAATTATGATTATTCATTTTAAATTAATGTCATTCGCTTTAATTGCTACGACATTACTTACTACAGCGTCGCTTATCAAATGAGGTAAACTGAGAATTTTTTTCCAATTTGTGGCGAGAGCAGTTACACGAACAGACTTGCTATTTGTGTCGTAAAAAATCCTATTGCGTGAAATCGTGAACGGAAATAGTCTGCATTTTGAGATTATTCGATTATATTAGGCCTGCTCTTTTTAGCTGAACCTCTGACAAAGTTCATCTTTCTTCCTTTTCTCTCCACGTTGGAGAAAAGAAGAGAAAAGATGAACCGTGAAAGAAACGTAGCTAAAAAGAACAGGCCGATTATTATTCTTTTAATGCGATCGTGGTCAGTATATTAAGTGTGATATTTGATTTCATGAAATTTTTCTCATACTAATATATATTGTACTTATCATGTAATAACTAAAAAAAATATCTGACTAAGAATTTCCTTAAAGATGGTTTGTTTAATAAAAAAATATATTATCTACATTTACATATTTAAATAATTTTAAATAACTTTTTAAGGTTTATTAGTTTCACCATTAAAATAGATAATTGCAATCTAATTTGAAATATTGATTTCAGTTTCAGTTTGCAATTGCGTTTCAAGTTCAATAATTATCCAGCGCGCAGTTTACAAAATTGAAATAATATATTTACAAAAAATTTACATTTAGTATTATTAAGTACTGAAATCTACTTTGACCGAAAATAGTTATTTTTAGTGATTTATTTTTATCGGTCTAATTTCAATTTGTAGTTTAAATACATAATTTTATACATTTATTTTCATATTGGGAGGGAATTTATTTGCTATTGGAGTTTATGCATCTCTTAGTAGTATAATCAAGATTAAAAAAAAAATGTAATAATATTATAAAAAGGAATGTTACTTGGAAATATTAAAACGCATAAGAACAAGTTTTAAGTTGCTTTCCTTGGTGTATATTTGCAATATTCCATATTAACTGAGAAAGACGTAGATTTCTTTGCAAATTCAAAAAAATTTGATATCAACTACGTGCGAATGCATTTATTAGCATTTCATTATGGCAATGAGTTTTATTGTGCTATGTATCGCGTTTTCGTCACACGATAATATCGTATTATAAATATGAAATAATTTTCTTACTACCTAATAATAATTCAATCAGTAATCTTGACCTATATAATAACTATATAATGCTCTAATATAGATAGATTGTAATAGATACGATTCATATAAATTATAAAATGCTGATACCATATATCATTAGTACATTATACATACTTCAAATCTTATATACTCAACTGTAATATAAATTATTTTTTATATATAAATAAAAATAGCCATATTCATATTTGTCTTTTTGCTATCAGCAAATATAAAATATATCCCTCATAATGCAAAGTATGTTCAAAATTAAAATTCTGATCCATGTAAGTAAGTATTATTAGCACCATACTTTGAATCTTTTTGTAGCTGTAATTTGAATCAATTTTGTAATTTTTATATAAAAATAAAAATAATCATTTATGCCTTTTATATATTAAACATGAAATATACTTTATAACACAAACTACAAAGAGCATGTCTCTTTAAAGTAAGATTAATCTTGTATAAGATGCACAAAATTCTTATCTAAACAGGCAATTCCGTTAAAGAGAATTCTTGTCAGTAAATCGCGACAATGCAAAAGAAATCGTCAGTGTTCCATTCTCTTATCTATCTCTCTTCCTTTTCGCAATCAATTCAAGCCTCCTCCATGCCGCGCTTCTCCTCTCGCGAGGACTCGAGGCATTTCTGGAGTGATATTGCCAGTGACATGCATTGTCCCATATTGTGACACAGAGCCACCCCTTTCCTCCATTTAACCGAGCCCTTCTTTACTCTGCACCTACCGCAGTTGGGATGTTTTACATAATATTGAAAATGAACTTCTGGCTCAATGCCTGCACATTCTGCATATCGCAATATTCCCTTCGATTACGTTTCCACGTCTGTCTGAGAAGATGAGCAGGCATATATTTTTAGTCTTGACCTTCAAGATAAACCGATCGTGGTAACGAAACGGCGCAAACTGAACGCGTACATGTAAACGTCGTTCACGATCGTGTCAGTCGTTCACCTAGAGAATATATCAATTTTTTTTACTCAATATAAAATTGATATATTATTGTATTAATTAATTCTTACTTTATACGATATTACAGTACGATCTTGAATATCAACTCGGGATAACAATGAATAATTAAGTATTATGTGTTATGAGCATTTTATAATCAAATGAAACACTATACTGTATTCATCTTGAGCTGCTTTGTCTGATTAATGATCATGTAGTATGGTTAGTAAAAAACTGCGAAATTAATCGGTGCAAATAAAAATATTATTGCCATAATTTATCGAATTAATATAATGCTATGCAATAGCATCAATATTGTCGCATAAAACGCAACTCTCGGATTACCTTATATCATAATGGAATTATGGTTTCTTTCGCCAGCAAACTAATTGGTCACGTAAAACAATTATTGCGATATGATTATTTACACCTTCATTTTATTTCTGAAAATGTCCCGACGATTAATGCCCGTCAATTTCCATCAATGTAAATTAATTTTAATCTTCGTTCAACTTACTTTTCATTTCTTTTTCTAGTTCTTTAATTAGATTTTTTTTAATTAGAAAAAGATGAAGAGTGAGTTGAGACTAAAGTTAATCTTCTGGAAAGCATTGTTCATTAGTTTCGGCCTTGTTATTAAATCAGGAAGAAAGTATAATTCGGATTTTTTCATTAAAAATGTTTGTTATAATAAAATGTTTAAAAGATTATTTTCAGTTGAAATAATTGCCGTTTGTTATTTTTTGCCATGGTAAAAGTTGGATTCCGTGGAGATAAAAGGGCGGAATTCAATTTTTACCAGAAAGATGGCAGGCTATAGCAGACAATAATTCAAACAATAATTATTTTAATTATTTAAAGATAATCTTTTAAGCATTTTATTAAAAAAAATATATATATATAAAAATCCGGATTTTCTTTTATTTTCTCTCCGACCATTTAATATTTCTATTCCCCTCTTGACTAACTTACCGTGCGTATCAAACTTCCTGATAATAGTTTCGATGATCGTAGTTCTGGGCGCCACGTGACCCCGTCTAACAGGCATCTCAGGAACAGGATTCCCAGATACCTGGGCAGCCGAGACTTCCGCGTTGAAGCGTGTGATGGGGCGCACCGGGCCCGATCCCTCTCAATTAATATATCGCGAAGTAACACTAAAGCACTAGGAAAACACTCGCGACGTAGAATGCACGAGCACGGTAGAAAAAAGCACAGCACGAGTTGAGCATAGCGATCAGCCGTATAAGACAGAATAATGTAGAGTAACGTAACGCGACTTTTTCTCACGAAGAAGAAGAAAGATTCGTTGCTGCGATCGAACAACACGCGGATCAGCGATGTATCCGTTTTACTTCCTTCGTCCGCTTCTTAATAGATACGAAAGGGTTTAGCAGGGCTAAAGGAGGAAAAAGAATCTTCGTCCAGGTGCTTCTATTCCGTGTCTATCTCACGCGTTACAGGAATTAGTCCACCAGGATGCAGTCGTTGTTTTTAGTCTCGCTCGTTCTCGCGGTATCGCGATCCCCTTTTCTTCTTTCTTATATGTAGCCCCAGGTTTCCAATTAAAGAGACCTATACGGTCAAAGCAGTAATATCGATATCCCGAATGGACTGTCAGAGAGCACGGTTGCGTTTTCGCGCGTTCGCTGCACGCGAGTGACTTGGACGTCGTCTCCTATTTGACGACGTATGTTTGGACCCGGAGTTTTCGTCTATCTAGATATACGTCTAAGATCGTCGGCGCGGGGCGTCACGACGGAGTTCCTCCTGCCTAGCCGTCGAGCCAAGGACGCGGGGAAGGTCGGTCCCACTTGCGGTCGAACAGCCGGCATGCGATGTTTCGCACGTGCACGTGTTGTCACTTTCGACGTGCGTATGTGAGGAAACGCGTATTTATAGCGAAGATATTACAGATTGACCTATGGTTTTCAGAATCGGTGGCTGGCGATTTCTCGAGCAGTAGTAGTTTCTCGCGAATCTCCCGCGCAATCTCGATCGATTTAGAAGAAGCTACGACAATGCGTCGTCGGTCACTCGCCAGCAGCGTCCGTCTTCGAAGCGACTTGTCGTCCTCTCTCGTCGGCAACGTCTCATATTGCTTCGATCGCCGTTCGTCACCATGAAACCAGGACAGGACGCGCGCCGATTTATCTCGCACGTTTTAATTTGTGACCGTGCGCTTTGATACGATCGAGTAACACCAAAGCGGTGGCGTCGCGATGAGGGTCAACAGCCTCGAGGCTTCGATCCTCCGGGAGTTGACGTTTCTGACCACAGGCACTCCTACGTAATATTCGCCAACTTCGTTCGACCTCGTGGGATCGGGGTCAGGCTTCGCGGCAACCGAGGTCGTGGAATGCGGTAACTTCGGAGAGGCGCATGGCTCGGACATCTCCACGACGTTAGTTCAATCGCTCGTGCTCGAACAAGGGAATCTTCGACAAGTCGACAAGGGGACGGCTCGGTTTCGCTCGATTTCAAGTCGATAGCCGTGTGCGAAGGGAAGAAGGCGTCGCGATCTCCAAAATATGACAGGCGCGCCCAACGGATACAACGATAAAGGCACGTGGTGTGTATGCAGTCGAGTTTATGCGGAATGCCGCGATCGGATCGATTCTTCGTCCGGTCGCGTCTCGACGCGAGTCGCGGCGCTCACCAGCGCTAATCGAACGTCCGGCACTCGCTCCCTCTTTCCTTATCTCACTCTTTCTTTCCCTTTCTTTCTCGCTTTCTCTCACACACTCTCTCTCCCTCTCTCTCTCTCTCTCTCTCTCTCTCTCTCTCTCTCTCGCTCTCTTCCTCTCTGACGTGGCTGGTCAGCTGTGCATCTCTGGTCAACCACGGGGACAGCTATTTTTGTACTTCTTCCTCATCCTCCGCGACCATGCCCAACCACCGTCGTTTGTCGCGATTTCTCTCGAGACTCCCTTCGGCTCATACAGCCACGTCGAGCTACGGAAAATCCTCCGTCCACGCTTCCCGAGTCACCGACAGATGAGCATGACGATCAGATCACCACTGCGGAGAAGATTATCGAGAGATCGGTCAAGGTTTTTAGGCAATGCATGATAATATATCACTAGAATCAGAAATGGAGCACTAAATTAGAATTTAGTTTTGATGTATATCTTATTCCGATTTTCAGTAGCGGAGGAGTGCCAATTTGACAGAGGTGCATAATAATCCAGAGGTGGAATAAATGACGTTTCTCTCTTTCTCGATCTTATCACTTTACCCGGTCACGCACCTGTCTCTACTGATACTTGGATTCACATCTCACTGTCAGTCCCATGTTTCACGTGGTTCCGTAACTGTGCTATCTTGGTGCAGTCGGATGAACGCGCGCAAACGACCCACCACGCCTTCTGCGGGTCGGTAGACCGAATCGCAGAGATACGATGCCCTCTCGCTGACCTCTCGCTGGCTTTCCGACCCTCGATCAGTCGGTCGGTCGGTCGGTCGGTCGACGGTGACACTCGGTTCATCCCCTGCACTGTCTCCGGCCGACGCAGTCCAGAGGAAGGTTGCCGAACACTGTTGCTCCGCCGCGTGCTCGTAACCTTCCTTCACCCCCGTATCACGAGGTATTGTCTCGGAAGCGTCTTTTCGTGTGGATTTTCGGCTTTGAGTTGCCGACAACGGCGTCGCGACGCCACGGACACGATTCCTTGGTCGCTTCGACCTGAGTCTCGCGTGGTTTTGGCGAGTCGCCGTCGTGTGTTCGGTCGGAGAACTGAAAACGCGAGAGGAGGCGCGAGACGGGTCGACGTCTCACTCTCTCTCTCTCTCTCTCTATCCCTCTCTCTCGACGACGACGACGACGTCGGCGGTGGCGACGGCGGTGGCGACGGCGACGGCGACGACGACGACGACGACGACGCCGGCGACGTCGGTACGTAACGAGAGGAGGGGAGGCGTGATCGTGTACGGCGCCTGCGTATCCCCACTTAAAATCAGCAACCGTAATCACCCCGGTCGTCCCGTTAATCTCCTCCGTTGGCTTCTTCTCTCTCGCACCTTCCTCACCGCACCGCGCAATGACCGCTGATAATATTGATAAGACTCCGCAAAGGCTGCGGCTCGCGGCCACTCTTCTCGTCGGCGCCCTTCTATCTTTCGCGCTTGCGGGGGAGGGGGAGGGGGTGACGAAACTCGGGGTCACCGCGTATGTAATCTACGAGGACGTAACAACGTCACGCATTGTACTCTCAAGTTTTATTTCTCCGTTTATTCCAACGCGACGACCCGTCCGACGCCATGTAGATCCTGTGTGTGGAACTAATGCAACGTGTTTTGAAGTAACAATATGAATGCCAATTTCCTTCGAATGAATAGATGATTAATTATCTTTCTCGCGATCTTTTGCGACTCTCGATGAAAGGTATATCCTTCAATAGATAAAGAAAAATTTAGTTCGGGGAAAAGCTCTTCTACAATTTGAAAAATATTGGCATTTTGTGGAGGAAAAATCGGCGTTAGATTGTTGGAGACATTGCGGGGTATACGCGAAAGAAATAGGTACTAACAATAAGTGGGACGTATAACGATTGCTTCTTCTATTTCTTTGCACAGTGATTTCATTCATCTTGTGCCAAAGGTAAAATAAAAATATCTTAGTTTTGTGTGAGATATAATATAAAAGTTTATAACAATACGTTAAACTAGACCATTTATGTGAATGACGCAAATAATAAAGAAGCGTCTCTCTCTCTCTCTCTCTCTCTCTCTCTCTCTCTTTCTCTCTCTCTCTCTCAAGTGCGACTAAATCTTGGTATCTTACAGAAATCTATAATACTAGCTAATTTAACACTGAAAGACAGTAATTTACTTATTTGGAATATTAAAAACATTGTTGTTTAGCGCTTTTATTACTTCAGTTAAGTAATTAATTATTGTCTTTCAGTAATTAAATTAATTAGTATCAAATTAGCTAGTATTAGATTTCTATAAAAGCTGATAATGTTTTTACGTAAATTATTAAATATATTTTTCAGTTTTTTTAAAAAAAGTTACATGTTCATCATGCGAATGTAAATAAAAAAGTTTTATTAATTCTTTTAAAATTGTAATTATAATGGACAAAAATATGTTTTATATATTTAATATACAATACAAAATATATATATCTTAAATATTAATTTTATTAATGAGTGCATGTGTGTATCAAATCAAAGCATTGTCAAAATAAGAAAGATTTTACAACAAACGGACTTTCAATGAGTCACGAGAGAATGGTACATCCAATCGCTCATTGGATAGTTAAGCGGCGTCTACGATGAATTTTAAGGCGCAAAATTTAAGCTTCAAACTCTAAGCCGTAAGAAATTATAGTGACCTTAGTAGCAATTTGCGGTGAAATATCAGTTAAACGTTGGGAATATATTGGGCTAATATTTTGATAATATTATGCCAATAATTATGCTACTAGAGAAGCGGTTGCGCTACTAAGTTATACTGAATATCCAATACTGGCATTGTGGATTCAGCCCGTTACTCCGCAGCCATCGCGATCTCTGTCGGCAAACTGCAGAAGCATTGTGGAATTGTCGGTATTGACAAATGAAATCGCGGGTACGATACTAGAAGAATTATTACCAAGATACCAAGAATTCATGACTTTATCAACATAGTGAAGTGAAAGTTTTACTTTGCTGTAGTAAATTTTTCCCTTATATTCATTTCTACTAATGCAAGATAATTTTAATTTTTATTCTTGCTTTTTATCTTCCTTTAGTATTTATCTTCTTTTAAAAATTTTTAGAAAAAGATAAAGAGTAAATTAAATCAAGATTAAAGATTATTTACATTGGTAGAATGGGCCTAAATAGAGTTTCTTATTCTTTAACGTACGCCTTTAACTTTATTAAAAAATATACTTGCGTGTGATATATTCGTATTATTCGATAATTATAATATTCGTATCTTATTACGTATCGCTTCCGTCATATTTGCGTAATAATAAAAATCAGGGTTGTACCTTTATGCAAAAATATAATAGCTTACATTTATGTTTGTACATTCGTAACACTTTTTTCTTAATGAGTTTCGGAGTGCAGCCTACTCACTGAGCAAAACCCATTAAGAAAAAAATATTACAATCTCATTGTCCACAAAGTACAACGTGAATTATGTAAATCATATATGTGTTACGGTCATCTACGTAAGTAGTGGGTGCGTTCAGTAGAACACAACAGTTTTGTAATCGTATTATGATTATCTGCTGAGATAGGACCATTTTCTAGATCTAAAAGTATAATCCGATCAGCACGAAGAAAATAAATATTAGGTGTTGGAATTAATTCGTAGCGTTTTACAAGTAATGGGAAGTACTTTCATTAATGTATTTTTTAATGCTCATGTGAAATAAATAACATTCTTTCATTAAAAAACGCTACGAATTAATTCCAACACCTAATAGTTGCAAAATAAATATTCTGCTGAACGCAATCGATCTAAAGAGAAGTCGATCTAAGAAGTTAAATTAATTAGTGTCAATTTGACGTAATATTGACCGAATTTGTATTATTTTTTCGTCATGATTCAATCACCCAATTATTTTGACTTTTTTGTTTTTCCTTGGGTGTGGATCTTCCAAGCCTACATATTCTTTGTCGTACTATTACACTATAAATTGCAATAAAGCTCCTCGCATATACATTTTTATTTATTTATCAATGCTAAAATCAGATATTAACAATTATAAATTTCAGTTAATTATTTAGAAATAATTATAAGTAATGGACTCTCCAAATTAAAAAATAATATATAGTGTTAAAAGACGATTGAGAGTCAGACGCAATTGTAATTAAATTCAATTTAATAAAAAACAATTTGACAAACGTTTCGGCTCCTCCTCGGCCATCTTCAGTGTCACACAATATATTTTATTTAACTTTACGAATTTCCTGGCTTTTTATCAATATATCTAATCTATCGCGTAAGAATCTGTCGGCTCTTTTTGAAATTTGGCCTAATTACTTGATTACGAAACCACTGTGAACAATTCAATCTGCCACGCATTCAATCTGGGGACTGAATGTATGTTCCATGGAGAAGCTGGGAAATTTATCAAGTAGAGTATTTAAGCGAATATATTGTGTAACACTGAAGATGGCCCGAAACGTTTGTCAAATTGTTTTTTATTAAATTGAATTTAATTACAATTCCACCTAATTATCTGCGCTAAAGGTACTATTCTATATCGCTTATCGATAGTTATCGTTGCGTAGTTTTTTTATACAAAATATCTGCGCATGAATAACACATAATGATATCGACAACTATCGGTAAGCGATAAGAAAAGCATCCTTCTGCCTGTGTTCTATAACTCGTTATGTGTTCATAACGACAGTTGCACTTTTTACTATGTAAAATATCTGCGCAACTCCCAGCAAACGAGAATAGATTGAAATGAATTGAAATAAATTCAGATTTTCAGAAATATTGATTCACGAATAGTAAAATGAACGTTTTTCAATTCTGAATGCATTTTTATCCATTTATAGGAATTGCAGCATGGAACATATCTCTATGCCTTTCAATCTAAAAATAATATTAGCTTTTTCTGTGCACATTGTGAATACTATTCAATTCAAAATTTTGAATAGAAAAATGCAGTTTTTCAATCCAATTGTATCCAATTGAATTTAATTAAATCCAATTGAATCCAATTAAATCCACAATTGAATCCAATTAAATCCAAAAAAAGTATTCGCTTTTTAAAATACGCATTCGGATAGAGAATATTTCAATCTCGTTTACTGGGCTGTAGGCTTATTCTGTAACTTTTTTAGACGAGCGATTTACGCCCGTTTTCAGTTCACCGATCAATCAACGTATTAGTTGACTAAAAATGATTTAATTCGATTCTTCATATTATTTTGAAAAAACATTTATATACACTTTATTTGTTTATGTGGTCGTTGAATAGTCACAAACAATTTTTTGTTTATTATAAAAGATCTAAACTTCGAATAAAAGTAAGTTCCGAAAAAATTTCTGTAAGCTTAATTAGATCAAAACGGATATTTTTTGTTTCCGAAAACTTTTTGTTTAAATCTATGGTTTTGGAGATAAAAAATGTTTAAACTTGAAAAACGACTACCTTTATGACTTTTTTTTCTCAGAAATTAATCATCTAATCAGTATGAATAAAACACGAAAATATTCGATCAATCTTAAATTATAACAAGAAATTTTATTTTATTTTGATCTGTAATGTTATTGATAATATAAAAACTTTATTATACAACGCGGACGCGCCTATAAAGTTTTCACTATCAATAACAGTACAAATCAAAATAAAATAAAATTCTTGTTATAGTTTAAGATTGACCGAATATTTTCATTTTTTATTCATACTGATTGGATGAGTTTCTGAGAAAAAAAGGTAGTCATTTTTCAAATTTAGACATTTTTTTTATCTCAAAAACTATTGATTCAAACAAAAAAGTTTCAGATACAAAAAATGTCCGTTTTGATCCAATTAAGCTTACAGAATTTTTTCGGAATTTTTATTCAAAGATTAGATTTTTTAAACAAAAAATTGTTTATAACTATTCAATGACCACATAAAAAAAATTAAATATAAATAGATATTTTTCCGCAGAACAATATGACGAATCGAATTAATTTTTAGCCTCTAGAGCGTTGATTGGTCAGTTAGGGTACTTCCTAAGTGACTTTTTGACGGTAAACCATTCATGTATTAATGACAATTTTACTAGTTAGGGATGTCGTTCCGCAGATGTTTTACCGAACAGTCGTTAAAAGTTACAGAAAAGATCTACTGACTCTCAATCGCCCTTTATACTATTTTAGTTAATTACTTCTTTCTATATTGTGTTACTCATTATAAAAATTTACATATTTTGCATTGCTTATAATTTACATTATCTACATGAAAAAAATAGTGTAAACTTAACGTAAACAACACAAAAATTTCATATATGTATTTATATAAACGTAATCTTGAAATACACGATACAACTCTGATAAAAACTATCGTGTATTACATCTTGTATCTTTATCGTGGATAAAAATTACAGAAATGATGAGGTTGTATTGAACGCATAAAAGTTCCATAATATCCGATTCTATCAATTACAACTTACACTATACCTTTTTTCTACAATAGTTTTAGACAGATTAGAAGGAGATATAAAAATAAATCGATATTAATTCTCAGTACATATAATTCTAGTGATCTGTATCTACACATATCCGGGTGTAATCTAGCGTTTTCTTTTGCTTATATTTCAGATTGTGGTGCATCGATTTTAACAAATTTTTTTTTAATCTATTGTTTGAAGTCTGAAAGAACAGAATTTTGAAATTAGAAAGTCTAAAATGTCGTAGCGCAAAAGATATTTTGCAATAAGTGAGAAGGGATCGGAAAAAAAATGAGAAAACAACGAATTTTTTTCAAAACCTTATCTTTTTGTCAAAAATAAATGAAAAAAGATTTTATTAGTGATGAATCAACAGCTAATGAGTTGAACTTTAAGAAACTATAAGCGTTTTTGCGATTTGTTCTAAAAACGATATTTTTTTTGCAAAGTAAAAATGATTTTTCAGTTTTATGGAAACTAATCATAAACCGAAAATCTTTAAATTTTGAAATAAAAAAAGTAATTCTAATATTCTTCTAATGGTAAATATTAACAATTTACTGTTATAGGTATGATCAACGCAATGCTACAAATGCAATTTTAAAGCAATTTTTAATTGGTCAATTTATAAAATTCTTTTTTCTAATTGATTAACCAAACGCTTCAAAGCATTTGTAGTGAGACTTTGATCGCAGCTTATATTTAGTATTTACCGCATTTTCCGTAGGATTCATTAACGAAGAAGCCTAGGAGAAGAAAAAATCTTTTTCTAATATTAAAAACACAATAAAATTGACTTAAATCATTTTTTTATGATGTGCACTCATGATTAAAATCATAAATAATCTAATTAATCATTTCTATTTTCATTTCAACTTTACAGTAAGTCCGGATTTTTTGACGTTGTACCCACAAGGGGTTAGAATAACCCCAACACGTACTTTACACCATACAATTATGTAGCTAATAACGCATTAGAAGGTCGCCGAGCAAGGAAATTATAAAGGTGAAACTTCAGTTTTTCCCTTCCAGTTTCAGCACCATTGCTCAAAGCCTGTTCAAATGCCTGAACTATGAAAATCGGGTGGGGTTACGCTAACCCCTTGTGTGTACTGAGTGTTAAAGTAGTAGTAAGGCGAGAATACATCAGAGTCTTGGATAACGCATAACGCATAATAAGAAAATGAACCAAAGTCCTTCATTTTCTTCCTTTTCCATGAAATAAAGGACTAATTTTTTATGCTTTATGCATTACGCAAAGATCTGTGCTCTGGTTTTTAATCTACATTGACTGAAACGAACACGAGTTTCGAAAGTATCCGCCATTTGCGCTAATCGCAAGATGTCGCGATCGCCTATTGCCGGTCCTTACCTTTCGATCTGCCAATCGCGAATGAATCTCTGCCGGATTATCGTTTGTTGCGTCGTGTCGGTGCGGAGCAATTCCGCAGACGATCGTTTCTTTAATCATGTGTACTCGCGTACGTAACGTTCATACGTAATTTAATTGACAAGGAACTTGTCCGCGAACACGAAACAGACTCGGCAGGCAGCGGCAATCTACACTTGAACAGCTCCGACGTCGCGCCGCGTCGCGCGACACCTGACGGATCTGTTTGAAAACTGGCGGAGCCGGCCGCACCGATATCGGCCGACTCCGGCTGCGCTCGGCGATCTTCGGCTGCCGGCGCTGCGGCTGCGGCTCGCTACTGCACGGGGTTCACGAGAGTCGAAGCACGGAGCCCCGCCCTGCCTGCCACCCGTCAGAGCCGTGAAGGAGCAGGAGCAGCAGCAGCAGCAGCAGCAGCTCCGCTTGTCTTGTTCGAGTTGAGAGTTCCCGTGTGTCGTCGAATGAAAACAATCGCCGACGTCCGACCGTCGTCGTCGTCGTCGTCGTCGTCGTCGGCTTCTCGAGACGTTCTAGTTCCCATAATCGCGTGCTCAGGTGCGGCTCCACGCCATCGTGATAACGCGTAGCCGTCGCTTATCGTCGTCGTCGCCGTCGCCGTCCTCATCGTCGTCGTAATCGTAATCGTCATCGTCATCGTCTTCGTCATCATCGCGGTGTACCCGTTGTCGCGACGTCGGTTAACCTTAAAGAGAGCGACGGGTGCGGTGGTAGTGTTTTCCCTCCGAGGAGGTACGACAAGTAAGCTCGAGTATATATCGATACTCGAGGCGAAGAGCTGTGACGAGGAAAGTGCGTAGTCATCGATGTGAGAGCCGAGGACGACGAGGAAGAGCAGAGGGAGCGAGAGTGCGAAAGGGGAAAGCGCGAAGAGAGAGGAGAGCGGAGAGCGGAGAGAGGCCGAAGCAAGCCGGGAATTCTGAGGATCGCAGCTCCGTCAGGGAGCATCAGGTACGTAGCACCTCCGTAAGCACCTCCGTAATTACGCGTTCGAGGCTCCTCCGCGACTTCCGGCCGGCCCTTCCGAGTTCCGCGCGACTCGATCTCGATAACCGCCGAGAGCCATCATGGCGGCCGCCTAGGCCTACGCTCTCTGTCAAAATCTCGCCTGCTCGCCGTTATTTCGATCGCGCGCCGCTCGTCTCTCGCCTCTCGCCGCTCGCCGCTCGCCGCCGGTTGTCCGGGCGACGACACCGACCGCCGACGGCGAGCCCGGCCACGAGAGCGGATTCACTCCGGAAATTCTTCGCGTCACTCTTCTCGAGACGACGCGCCCGTTTGCACCCGCGAAAGAGACTCGACCTCATCTTTTTCCCGTGTCCACGCCGTGTCTCTCGTCCATAAAAGCCTCCTTCGATTTCATCTCGTTTGTCGCGCGACACGTCGTGCGTCGTGGCGCTACATTTATGATGATGATGATGCTGCTGATGATGCTGATGATGCTGCTGCTGGTCTAAGAGGACGACTTCGTTGCGCGACGTCGGCGAACGTGTTCGGAAATAGAATGAGCGTTGCGATTACGTGGGTCTGGATGCATTATCGATCGGATCATTGATTGGAGTGGACTTCCAATCGAGATTGCCGGGAAGACTCTTGGTATACATATAGGTATATATGTGTAGTAGAGACTTTAAAAAAGAGCGTTCTGACTACAATGAGTCAGAGTCCGGCGATAACGAGACTCTTCCTGCGCGCAGAGAATTTCCTTGTCGTAGGATATTTGAGAGAACGTCAACGAAAATCTTTCATTTTGTTAGTTTATATTTTCGTGCGAATTTATTGGCAATTTTCCCATTCAGATGTGACAGATCCTTCAACTAGTGTAGAATTTATAATGAGAGAAAATTATTAAGTTGTTAACTTGATCCGTCTTTATTTCTTTCATATTATATTCAAATATGTATTTTTTCCAATGAAAGAAATAAAGGCCAACTAAATTAATTTAGTCGAATTAATAACTTTTTTTCAATGTATATGGTAATTGTTGAGTTTAGCCTCCTCATCTCTGATGTTGATAAAATTGGACTCATTTTGATTCATTTTTTACACGAAATGAACGAATTTGGAAAAAAGTGTCGCTCTCTCTCTCTCTCTTTCTCTCTCTCTCTCTCTCTCTCTCTCTCTCTCTCGCGAACCCGATATTAATTGCTAAAGTTGACAAATATTCAGGACTAGAAATCTGTCACATCGATGGCATAGAGAATTACATAAATTCTCTCTTTTATAAACAATATAAACACAAATTATTTTCTATTGTACAATTTTGGTTTTTACAGTAGTGAATTTTATATTTATAAAGCAAACAAATATCTAACCAAAATAAAATAAATTCTCTACTAAAAACAAAAATTATATAGAAAATAATTTGTGTTTTTAAAACAGAGAATTTATGTAATTGAAGCAGAAAATATACTTACTCTAGCTTCACTTACATGTTCTCATGTTTTTTTATGCCATTCGATGTGACAAGATTTCCCAACTTGAACAGCCGTCAATTTTAATGATTAATACTTCAGTCCATGGAGCAGAGCGACATTTTATTTTTACCAGCCAGATTCGTTCTTTTCGTGCAAGAATGCATCGAATGAGCCTAATTTTATCAATATTGAAGATGAGGAGGCTAAATTCAACAACGATTATTTCACACGTAATATGATTTAAATACATGCATTTTTCGACAAAATTGACAAATTTATCTCTATTTATTTATTATTATATTATACATATTTGATAAGTACATACATTCTGCAGCTATACTATCATAATTTAGCCAAGTTAATAACTTTTTTGAACGTATGTATTTAACTCAAATGTATTAGGTTTAATTTAAATACATACATTTTTCATCAAAATTAATTAACTATGTTGTTTTTATTAATTTCAACGAACAAACTGTATTTTATTTTTATTTATTATTATATTATACTTGATAAATGTAAATATATTCTACAACTATACTAGTTTTAGTCAAGTTAACAGCTCTTTTGAATGTAGGTACATATATATTTAAGTCAAACATTGTGATTCAATATTAATAACACATTGTTTTGTGTTTATCAATTTCGACGAATGAACTATATTCTGTCTTTATCTGTTTATTATTATAATATATTTGATAAGTATATACATTCTATCCAACTAAATTAATTCAGTCAAGTTGACAACTTTATTTTTTCAGTATAATATTTATACATTTATTTTCATTATATTATTTATAAAATTGAGCAAATCTATTTCAACTTCTAATTCATGCGATTATTATGACTTTTAAAATGAATCATGCAGCGTCATTCTGAGTTTTTATATTGAATACAAATTTATCATTAAGGAAAAAACATATAAATATACAATAATACATTTGTCAAGAAGGTGCATCACGCTAAGCCTTTAAAATTACGCGACCGTAACTTTCAACATTTTGATCTTCAGGAATGTTTGCGTGTCACATCCATAGTCGTTTTTCCTCGACGAAGCGATGTCTATGACGTTTGTTTGACGATGACTCGGGTTATCTCGCGGCATACAATGCGCGTAATATGAGTCGCTTTACATAATATATGTTTCCGTGAAAACAAAGTTTGTTTTAACTTCTTCTCGATGTAACCCGTGAGTTGAATTTGATGTAAAAAACGCTAAGGCGAAAAGTGTCCATTGTTTTCTATGGAAATTCATTAGAGAGAAATGTGCTTATTAGGAACTTAGGCACTGAAAAAGAAGTCTAACTATATAATAATAATCAAGCCTAGATGATAGTTATTAAAGATTCAGTAAAATAATTTCAATCAACTATAATTGATTAACATAACTAACACAAATTAACTAATGGCTAATTTTACTTTTCTAATTATTATTAAATGGTTGATTACTAGATATTATTTATTATGTTTGGTTGATAATATTTACTAAATATTAAACCAATATTCTAAACAAAATATATTTGATAGCTACTGTAATACCAGAATACCCTTTTTTTTCAATGCTAATTTTACTTTTCTAATTCTTTCTAAATGTTAGTTCTTTTTTATTATGTTGGATAATATTTACTAAATATTGCATCAATAAAATATATATTGTATATATATTGTATATTATAAATATATATTGTAAATATATATATATATATATATATATATATATATATATGGTAGCAATTATCAAACTTTTTTTTAGTGCATTGAAATTGACGACTGCGAGTCACGCCGTAACATTTAATCTCGGCAGGAACAGGACTGCGCTCACTCGATACAATAATTGAAAAAACAATCATTAATTTTTGACAATTTATGACATTTCGTTATTTCAGGCTGGATTAAATGATGTAGTAATCACATTACTCATCTGTTAAAAATAGAGCTACTAAATTTATAAGTGAGACTGTCACGAACAAATTTATAGAAATCGTAAATAGGAGTCATAAAAAATGGTTAAATAACGTGAGTAATTGGGTCTCTCTCTCTCTCTCTCTCTCTCTCTCTCTCTCTCTCTCTCTTGCCTCTGCTAAGATTAACTCTTAACTGGTAACTTTTGTGAGATATTCTAAGAACGGAAAGCGTGATGCAACGCAAAGAATTGAATTTTCTTATATAACAAGTGGCGATTATGTTTGATTTCTGTTAACATCAAATGCGTATTTGCTGGATTCGTATTTATTGGTAGATATTTTTTTACGATACGAACGACTTTATGTCGTAAAAATATTCAGCTCAAGAAAGTTCACATTAAACCATATTTATATAAATTTCATGTTCTTCTGTTCGGTATTTTAGTAAATCTTTAAATATCACACAAAATTGTTTTGTTGCCGTTTGAGAAGCACGGACATTCTGACGTCATTCACTGGATTTCCTGGAAACATTTCATCATGTAATAATTGGCTTTACCATTTTGGATAGAACTTTCTCTCTCTCTCTCTCTCTCCTTTTATTTAACCGTATGTATCACCATAGTTTTTGTCACAGATTTTTGGCTGTCTCATGGCAATAATCGTTTGAGTCAGAGAAGATGATCAAGCGAGGATACACGTAAGCACGTGATCCATGGATTTTACGAGAATGATCTTTGGCATTTCTCGGATAATAAACCTTAAACGACAGGTCACGGGTTAATGATCGCAATAAGTCGAGAATGGGGAAAGATGGAGAATCGGTGATAAACAACGGGCGATTGTTGTTGCGGGTTATAGGTATCACATTGAGATCGCTGGTACTTTAATTTGATGCGTCAGATACGTGGAGATACGTCAGGCGACTTTCTGATCTTGGTTGGAGAAAGAAATTTCTTGCGACGCATCACATTCCATCTTGAAATTGGCCGACCAATTGCCGACCGCAGCTGTCTTAATCGGCTTTAATTGCTTCGGAATATAGCGTCGCGCGCGCTACAGACAAGTGACGTCTTGAGTTCAATTGACAGCGTCCCACTTGAGAGACGTGTCGGCGATGATATCTATGGTTATCGGCACTCCCGATTGAGTTGGGCCAGAAATCAGTTGCACGTCACAATAAATCGCATGTTTCCTACGAGATTTCAGTATTTCACCGGCACGTGAAATGCACTCGATGAGAGAGAGAGAGAGAGAGAGAGAGAGAGAGAGAGAGAGAGAGAGAGAGAGAGAGACGCGGTTGTTTCCATTAGTATATAATAGCGCATCTCGTATTATTCAACTACATTTCTTCAATCTTATTTATAGCAAGTCCTGAATTAGGAGAGACGGGGTCAGTTGAATAGGGGTAAGTAGAATAACCGAGACTACATTAAAAACAAAACAGGCGAGACATGCGTAAACGAGTCTAAGCACGCAGCAGCGACTGTCGCTAAGTCTACTGTAACATCTTGTTGCGAACACATCTATGATAAAAATTATGCCACAATTTTAAAAAATTGTACACCTAAATAAATATTTTTATTCTTAAAGTTTTTGTTTTACTATCGTATATGATTGTCTGAGATATTTGATTTCTACTTAGATAGTAAGTGTAGTTCTTACTTAATAAAATCCAACAGATTTTTTTTGTTTCTCTATGTGTCTCTATTATCGTATATTGTTAATGTTTTTAAAAAACGTATGAGGATAGTAGACTAACCACAGCATGGAACTGTATGACTCATTTAGTGACGACTCTTATAATACTTACTCAAAATTTTATTCCTTTCAAAAGATTTTCCTCAGTGGTAAATGTTATAAGTTTAGTTTCCTCAGGTCCAATCTCGAAAACTAGGCTTATTTGACGTGTTTTTGTACGAAATGAAATTTTGCAAAAAGAAGTATTGTTTGTCCTGCGAAGTGAATGTTTGTGTTTAAAATATATTTTATAAAAGTTTTATTAATATGTAGTCAAAGATGTAGCTTAAAATACATTAATCTTTATTTTAATAATCTTAGTCGAATTACCCCGATCTCGGGGCTAGTTGAATCAGATAGAATGCATTAGAAAAATGCATTTTTTTCATATTAGTTATCAGTTTTCCCTTATTATTAAAATATTATTAGATAGTCGAATGTATGTAGTATGTAAAATTCATTTTTTCATAAGTCTCTTAATTTTGTTTGTAAAAATTCGAAACTGAAAAATGAATCTATTAGCCCCGGTTTCCCCTATTCAGCAAAGTCTACCTTAATGTAAATCGATTCTTTCATAGCGAATTCGGTCTCCTACATTAAGTACATTATGCATATTAAGCTGTCCAGAAAGATCGCTTTTGTCGAAAGATCTAAAATTTTGCTGGATATTAATCTAAAAATAATTTTATTGGAAAGTTAAGTTAGTAGAGTATCAAAATTTTTTGCAGCATTGCTCATCACTTTTTTTAATTTCTAACATATAATAATTATTTTGATAATCTAAAATTATTTTTAGATTTATGTCCAGCAAAACTTTAGCTCTTTCAGCAAAATCTTTCTTCCGTATGCTATACATAAAATTAGCAAAGTTAAATGTTCGTAGCATATAAATATTTTAAATGATTTTACTACTCAATAATTATATAATATTATAAATTTATTAAAGATATGCTTGAATTATTTCATTGAAGTTAATTACGTACATCGCATTTAAATATTTTATATAAAGCAGCTTTTAGTGTGTACTAATCCAATACTGTAGTAAATGATCGAATTTTTATCATCAGTTTTGAATATAGCACAAAAAACACGATTTTACTGAAATATTTCAAAATTTAGCTAAATACATATTTAAAAATAATTTTATTGAATCAGCAAATAATTATGTACTCGTAGCTTAAAACTGATTGCTAAAATGTCAAAAGATTTCGCAGCACTGATCGCCATGCTTGAGATTTCTATAAATAATAAAAATTTGAGTGTTTTGTATAATTATTTTGATAAGTCTAAAACAAAATTATTTTTAGATGTGCTTAAATTTTTAAATACTTGAGCAAAATTGTTCTTTCCGTGAGTTTTTGGTCTCGAGTTATATTTAGGTTATATTATATAGGTATTTATATTCCGTAAAATTTATTTCAGTGAATTAGATTAATTCCGGTAGCATTGGATGTGTGTTTAACGAAGGCGCCTACCGCTATCCCTTTCATTTTATATTGCAAACTGAACATTGTTCTTGGTTGCGCGATGTTCGCGTAGGAGGCCAAGATCTATCCAGGACCGTTGTTTGTTGTTACTCCACTCGCGTGTGGTTCCGTATATCATTTCATCACAGATAACGTCACGTGCGCCGAACAGCGGCGACGACGGTAAGCTTTATACAGATGCAGACGCTTCTCTCTGATAGAAAACACCCGGGCCTCTTAATAGCGATCGCGGCTTACAGGACGGTTAGTAGGTCGCACTACTTATCGAATGGCGAAAGGGTCAACGTATTTGAGCTGGATGATGTGTCTCATAGTTAAAACTCCCCTTTAGTCACTCTGTCGTCGACTTTCCTGCTCTTCTCTCCCATGGGCTACGTCCTGCTGTTTTATCATACCTGCCTCTCTATTCCTTGATACCAGCGAGATAGCGGTTCTTTTTGCAGGGACATGGGAAATAAGCAGTACAAAAAAAAAACACGATTTGTTAATTTAACCCTGGAATCTGGAATTGTACTTATATTTTTCTTACGCTATTCTGAGTGAAATTATTATTAACACTACTCCTGGTGAAAATTTATATAATATTTATTATATAATTGGAAATGTTTTTACTTTTTATTCTATTTTATAGGTTGCAAAGTGTAGAACAACTCTATTTTAATGTAAAAAAAATTGATTTTAATGTTAAACAATCTTAAATGTTTCAAGCTACAACATTTTAATAACAAGAACTGTACTAAATTTGAATTAGTACTTGAGTGAAAAAGTCATTGCAGGGTTAAGGCTGATATGTATGTGTTTATATTTTATTCGTATGACAAATTTTTCAAGTATAATGATTAACTACAGAATAGAAAAGTTCTCGAGTTTCCATAAACTCTGTATTTTGTAACCAATTGACATACAAGAAAAATTTGTCGTACGTCAAATAAAATATTAGCTTAATAATTGGTTTCTTGGTGAATTCCCTTCTTATAACGAAGTTTAATTTGAATATTGTGTAATTTGTTCATGAAATTTAATATTGCGAACGAAATATCGTTATCTCGAACTTTTATATGGTAGTTATTACGTTACAATTATCTTAAACTATGAACAAAACTGGGACACTGCTGACACTTGGAAAAAATCTCACAGATGCGCTTTATGCGGTTAAACGATTCTTCTTGGCACGCCTAATGACGTCATACGACTGCATTAAACTAGGACAGGGTTTAACGCTGCAAGTTCTGCAGCGTGTATTCGGCCGCGATAAAACCGTCAGGATACGATTATCGTCGGATTTAGTTTCTCGCAGATTTCGGTAAACTCGATTTACGAGCTTTCTTAGTGAGAATCCATTCGCGTCTCGAAAGCCGTTGGAATCGGCTTTCTTCTCGCGGCATTATTTTCATTCATAAAAGTAGCACCGGCGATTTCATTTTCTAACAGAGAATCACGTTCGCGGTATAAATGCCGTTCATTGATGTCGATGCTGCCACGATCAATATTGTACACCAGGCCGCGTATTGAATGTAATTTACACGGTCCAGTTGCCTCGCATGCGACTAATCGAGAGTCACATGCACATTTAGACGCGCATTTTTCTTCGATCGGGCGACGTTTTTAATAATAAAATCAAATGTATTTTATCGTCCACCTTTTTCTTGCGCAACTCCCACGCGGTGACACGTTAAAAAAAAAGAACGTCCCGTTGGTTGTTGCATTAGATCCTAATATAGAAACGAGGACGTGTCCGCGTCTCCCTCGGCATCTAGAAATTAGCGGACCAGCAACACTGCGCGGTCTGCTACTCCAGGTTACTTTCTGACGTCACTGCCAGCCTCTTGACGTCATTCACCTGTATCTGCTTCTCTCTTTGTCTCGTCTCGGGAGATGTGCCACATCTTCGCCACTTAGGATTCGATGACCCAAACGTGTATCACATTTATCATCTATTTCGCTACTTTGACGAAACAATTATGAGACGAATATTACTTCGGGAGAGGAAAAAAAAGTTCAAAAAAGCAAACGAGTTGCAGTTTTTGATCGATCGATCGATGCACTTGCGTCACGGTATATTTTAAAACATCATAATGATTCCGTGCCAAAGTGAGACATTAACTTTCTATGGCCTATAAACGTGAGTTTAAACCAACGAACTGTATGGTTATTAACTAAAAGATTGAATTTCAGAGAAGAGTGAGCAGTGGTCTCTCCGTTATTAATTTCTCTTCGTTAAGACGAATAGATACTTTGTAATAAAATCAAATCGGGATGCCAAGTCCAGAAGTGAAGCTCAATTACATGAGCGATCACGAAAGTGACGGTCGGGCGACCGTAAATCAGATCGTAGCTCGTGCATCGGGTCAGGTAGAAAATTACGGCACAAGGGTTCGACAATGTTAGCTTACCGAGCATCAGGATGATAAGTCATAAAGCCATTAGCCAAGTAACCAGAAACATTGGAGGGCAGGTGCGACGTTGATGAACGTCGTGCCGGTCTGTCGACCAACTGTCGCTCCGCTCCGCATACGATTACTGGCTAGCGCTCTCCCCTTTTACTTCGGTTCGGTGCCCCAAAGAGTCGACGGTGCCAAAGGAACGATCAAGTATTCGATGTACTTGGCAGCCCCGCGGTTGTGTATGATCAGGCCGAGACGCAACCGAAGAGGCCGAAGAGCGAAAGAGCGAGAGCGGGTTGCATTGGACGTTGACCCGAGCGACTCAACTGTTGCTCCCATTCGCGCATCCGGGAGTCCGTCGAAGGGAGGCGACCTAGGGAAGATTTGATAATGGACGAGTTCTTCCGTCTGGCTCGAGTGTTTGTCACGTAAATTTAGTCTGGGGAATGACTGCCGATCGAAAATTTGTGACACACGAATTGGGAGTCACTTCACCAGAGAAAAATATCTGGTTGGATTTAATAATTTGAATTCTGAAAATGAATCTTGAAAGTGAACGAATCAGAATTATCTGGTTAAATCTATTAATTCTAGCATACTTGAGATAATACCAGAATTCTGATTGATATAATAAAAATTTTATGGCTCCATTTTTCAATCAGATATTTTTCTCAGTTTGAATTTCACACTCAATGTGTGCTGTGTTTTCGTCGGAGCAGATTCCAATTCTCTTAAGCGGCTATAATTTTGGGATTTGATAAAAAAAGGAGGCTGTTAATGTTCAGTTTAATCGAATCGAATAATAAAATGTGGAGATGTCAGGTGTATTAAACTTTATATGTTCACTAAAAAATGATTGGTAGTGGGCATGTAATACTTATCAAATGTATTTTGTTTAGCGTATTCATGCAATTAGTAAATCACCAAACATAATAACAGTAACGAACCGTTGGTAATGAAATTTTATGGATAATTTTTCAAATCGCCGAGAAATTGATGTATTAAAATTATTAGAAAATGAGGTTTTTGTAAAGAAACTATGTTTTATGTTTTTCTTGTTGTAAAAATAATCTTTTTGTCGTTCAAAGACTTGAGAAATAACATTTTTAAGTCATCATATAATTACACTACAAATTACCGGTTGATGTTCTATTTTAGTCAATATCACAATGCAGCGAATATGAACTAGCTGCAATATGATTGCTTAAAATAGAATCATCAACCGCAACCGGTAATCCGTAGTGTGATCATAAATTTGTTCGCATCGAATACTTCAACATGTTTCAAATGTTGATCGTTGGAATGAGTAAGAGCTATGATTTGGAGCATGTTGGAGCATGTTAAGGCATGTGGCGCGAACAAACCTTATAGTTTGAAGGTAACACATTGTAGGATATTTTCCTTTTGATAACATAAGTCGACAGACACGCAAGTGCGATGTCATCTTGTGTCATCAACTGGAAAGTACCCATCGTTAGCTGTGTTCGATTTGGATGCTTACCGCGCTGTAAATGATAATTCTATCTTTATTGTTTATTAGACGTAAAACAAGGATAGAAGCGCTGAAAATGCTGAAAGCGTTCAAATCGAATATAGCCATAGAAAAATGTAAAGCACTAACGTTCGTTTCTATCAACGTGATTTAATTTTAATCTCGTTCGTAAGTTCAACTAACTTTTCATCTTTTTCTAATTCTAATACGTCGCCTACAATATGCGGAGTAAGAAGTAAGAGTAATACACATTCTGCAATAAGTCATTAGTAGTGAATCAGAAATCAGAAGAAATTGACCAATCACAGTCGACTCTTCTTCTTATATTCGACTATGATTGATAAATTTCTTATTTTTGCTTCTTACACACACACACACACACACACACACACACACACATTGTAGGCAACGCAATAGAATTAAAAAAAAGATAAAGAGTTGTAATCGAATCGAGATTAAAATTAATCTACAGTGATAACAGACATAAGATTAAGCAGGACTGAATTGATCAATTATAATAAACACAGGATTGTCAGTTTTCCACGGACGGAAAAATCGAGGAAATCGGGAAAAGTCATGGAAATTTAAATTGAATTATCATGGAAAACCTAGAAAATTCAAAGAAAAATATAAGAAAGTCTGAAATTTCGAGCTTCGCTCAATTCTCTCAAAATGCTTTTATTCCAAATAATTATTATAATAATATATTAACATTTATAATCAAATATTGATTGTCTTAGTCAATATTTCAAACCGTGTATTAGATAATGTATCAGTCAGTCATTATATTAAAAGAAATGTTATAATTTTTTTTTAAATATAGAAATTAGACATTTCTTAAAATGTCAAATTTTTATTTTTGATTTACTCTTCATGCAGTTTAACACAAAACTTAATTCATTTTAATTAAACTTTGTTATAAATGAGATACATATTCTATTAAATATATTTTTTACTTCAAATTGTGATGTAATTAAAATTAAAGTAATCGAAACAATTGAAATTTATATTTTATTCGATATTTTACTCATTCTTTTCTATTATAACTGAAATCTTTTTTCTAATACTCTTTTATTTTTTATTTATTGACCTAAATGTTGCATCCAAGATTTCATTATGCTGTTAAGTTTCTAAATGTATGTTCTTAATAATACAGGATAGAGCTTTCTTACAATCTCTGCTTCTAAATGTAAAAATTTACATATTTGATATTGATTATGGAAAAGTTCGTTTCTGGTCGTTTCACTGTCACCTGGAAGACTTGGAAAAGTTCAAGAATTTCAAAATTCATTTTCTGTGCAACTTGGGGCAATAGCCTTACATTATTCTCTACTATGATTACTCGATTTGCTTAAATCATACATACTGCCATACTTGTTTTTGTATACAGTACCATGGATTTTAGGCACTGCAATCAAACAAAAGTATTTAGCAGTTGCAGTAACCATACATCATATGTTCTGCTTGCCATTGCCATGCATGTTGCGGTGATTAAACCGGCAGCTTTCTTTTTTATTTGGATTGCTGGCTGGTGGCTGCAGGAGGCAGCAACAGCAGTGGTTTATGTAGTAACCTGTCATCGTCGGCAGCGACGACTGCGTCCTCTTGACGCCGGGTCGGTCAGTTGATACGGCGCCAGCGTCGTCTCTCCCACTTCCCGACGACTCGTCCTCCCGGCCGACCTTCTCTCGAAACCACGTCCTTCCTTGGGTGTGGTTCGGGATCGTCGAGACGTCGTCTCTCAATCGTCGACAAGTCGTGGAACTCGTTTTTCAAGCTGCTAATCGTGGATTTCCTTCGCCTTGACGTCGCGGCTCGTGAATGACGCTTGTCCTCCTGCATTCGTGATTTATGCGCCCGTCATAGGAACAAGGACGATTGTGCGACACTGCGAGCGGACGAGTCGAACAAGAAGTGCAAAGAGTGTATGGATAGGGGGAGGAGGGAGAGGAGAGGGAGAGAGAATCAGAAAGA